>JABUQX010099468.1:15000-30000 GCA_015478945.1 Trachelipus rathkii
ATTTAAGTTATCGAAAAATTTAGGATAGTCAGTTGAGTTGAGAGAAAGATATGCAGATCATATGAATTTAATGGTATATTGACAGGAAAGCTTGAGTCAAACCAGAGACGCGAGAACAAATAACATCACTGTCAAAATGTGGACAAAAACCTCCTTTGTCTGAAAATTGAAGATGAGGAAACAGTGTAGGTTTTGCTGTCAGAATGATTAAACACCTGAATTTAGGATAAGAATAAGAGAATAAGGTTTAGAAGAGGAGAGGTGATGATAAAAAAAGTGAAAATTAGATTTAAAACCGCGATGGAATACAGTGCATCAGAACATGCTACCAATTCCATGTCGGCTCCATATATAACTACTGGAGAAAATTAATTCATCATTTATTTATGGCAAATGCCACTTCAAAGTGATTAAATTGCGTGTAACTTTTTGTTGTTACATACTGTAGAAAATTATTTACCTATACGCAATAAAACCACTTTGTAGGGTCATTTTGCCATAAATGCAAGTGATGCATTAATTTTGTTTCCGGCAGTTATATATATATATATATATATATAAATATATATATATATATATACTATATATATATATATATATTATTATATATATATATATATATACTCTATACAGTAGTATTCTAACAGTTCGTAGGTTACCAAGGTCACTGAGCGTTGAGTGTCCTTATTCATATATATATATATATATATATATATATATATATAGTCCATTATATATATATATAGTTATATATAATATTATATATAATATATTATTATATATATATATATATATATATATATATATATATATATATTATATATATATATATATATATATATATATTTATTAATACCCCGTTAAAGTCCCGCAACCGCAATCACATACCCTGCAATGCACCACAAAACGCACCACACAGCGGTCGTAGTGCACCGATCCGACTCAACCCTCTGAGTTTATTATTATTATATTATTATTATTATTATTATTATTATTATTATTATTAATATTATTATTATTATTAATATTGATTATTATTATTATTATTATTATTATTAATTATTAATTATTTTTAGAAATGATTTTTTAGGCTCCGGCTCCGGCTCACCTATGGCTCCGATATAATATCTATCATGGCTTAGAGGTTGTCGCATCGGTTAAATTGGAGGGGGTTAGATGATCGAGGTAACCTCGTCTACGACGAGGTACGTCGCAAATGGGTCGCCCCGAAGGGGACCCGCACCTGCTTAAAAAATCGAGTGTTCGTATTGGCTAAAATTTGGTGAGAGGATTCATAAGTTGAATTTCTAGAAATAGTTGATATGGGAAATCTGAGGAGTTGGCTCCGATAACCGGTGGGCTGCGAAGCCACATGCGGTGCCGAGTTAATATAAAACTTATTCGTATAACAAAATTAATGTGTCCCCTTTTATGGGTTATCACGGCCGTAGATCTCGAATATATGGTTATATCAGTTCGTATGGTGTCTAGGACCCAACTGTAGGGGCCCAATTGAAAAGAAAAAGCACAGAGCTTGCAAAAACAGAGGTCGAAGGAGGACGAAGAAGGATGAAGGATGAAAAAGGAAGGAAAGAATGAAGAAGGGGTCTGACTCAGAGGAGTAGGAGTTGACAGATGCACCGGTGTGGCTCCAAGTTGGCGGTGCCGAGTTATTAAATATTTGTGTAATGATCAATATTAGTGTCTTTATATATGTTATTGGGTCTGTGGATTTCGAAAATAATGGTTTTTTGAAACCATCAGAAAAATAAAACTAAAAATAAATAAAAAAAATAAATAAATAAAGTAAAAATTTCTTATTATTTTGTTTAAATAACTTACAATTTTAACGTTTTTACATACCCTAAGCAGTAAATCAGTAAATCAACCACCATCCAAACCCCCTCCTGTCCATCCTTGATCTATTGATCGATTGATCTATTGATCTATTGATCTATTGATTCAAGTCAAATTTTTACTAAAATTGTCATGTTTTTTATACCCTAAATCAGTAAATCCATAAATCAAACCACCATCCAGCCACGCCTCCTGTCCATCTTGAGCTATTGATCTATTGATTCAACTTGATTCAGTCACATTTCGAGTATCAATTTTGGGATAAACATAACATAAAATCAAGTTCTTTATACACCAGATCAATCAATATATGTTAACAATAACAAAGTTTTCACATTATAAAATATAGCTTACTTAGCATCATCTTAAACTATGAAAGTATAACCCAACAAAGACAAACCTAGACACCTTTAAACATGAATAAACTGTAAACGTTAGCAAAGTTCCACACTTAACACAGTAAAGTAACTAACATAACAACCAAAACGTAACTTATTCACACATGTCCAAGCATGTCCCTCTAACATAACACATGTTTAATTTACATTAACCTGGTAATCATTTAAATAAAAATTTTACACATAACCTTGTAATAATTATCATACAGACCTACCAATACGAAGTATGCTAACGTAAACAAAGTTTTTCACATTAATTAAAGCAAGCGTATACACTGGTTGGAAATAAGGAATATAAATATACAACGACAAACCAGGTGGTGACACATCTTAAGCCAAGGGATAACACTGCTACATTAACAAAGGTCGGCAAAACTTATCACAGTAAAGTAACTAAACAAGGCTCACACAAAACTATAACGCAGTGCGCCTTTATGCAAAACATATCTCCAACATGACAATGTTTATTTTAACATTACAATAGTAATATTTAACAAAAACGTTATCACATCCTTAGCCATAACGCAGCATAATACCTAATGGGTAAAGACAAACAAAGTAAAGTTTTTACTCTCTGTAAAGCTAAACTATGAACATAACGTACTTAAAACACAACAACCAGACGAATAAACAGCTATCATTAACAATTTAGTCAATAAAGCGAACAACGAGGGAAGAAAACAAGTTTTCATTTTTTATAACATATAATTTTCATGGAAAAAAAGGCGTTATATAAATACATAAAAGACATATAAATACTAACAATGTTTATTTCAAGTATATTAATTCATCTATCAGAGAACATAGGAATTCACATACATGGTAAGTTTTCTATATATCTCTCTAAAGATTCCAACACCCTTTGAAAGGATGTTAAGTATAAATGCCTTCGGGCAAACTTAAACCATTTTCGGGAATTTTTTGGAATTCAGCCAGCACTCCTCTCTCATACAAAGAGAAGTACAAACTCATCCAAGTTGATAGTTATTTAACGCACTCCTGTATACTATATTATACGGGAAACCATATGTTTCGGTGTAAATTTCATATGTGCTATACTGTATTGAAGCCCTCAAGTATGTCCAACATCGTTAAGATGCGATGTTAATTTCGTTTTTTTATTTTAAGCAATGCTTGTAATATTTTCAGATGTTCGAACTGTGAAACCTATACCCGTACGCATGAATGTGACACCTAATCGATGGGTTTCAATAGTTGCGAACATCAAGGGTTTTAATATTGTCACACGACGAGAGCACAACGTCTAATTCTATTATAACCTCTCACATTGTCACCTCTGATAGATATTTCACTACTCGTCGATCATCGGATAACACAACACTTATCCTCTACGCCATGCTTGCTACTGCGATGGGTGATAATCTTGACGAATCCAGCCGCTCAAACGAATAAAGGTCTTAATTATTGATCCTCTGGCAAGGTAATACAAAACAAATGTAATGCGTCCACCATTCGGTTTACGAATTAAATATAAATGACACATCGTTAGGAATACACGAAACTCTCATGAGATATCAACATCAAGCGTAAGATGCGGGAGAGGTCATCGATCAGAAGCGAAAATATCCTACTGAAGAAAATAGTGTATAGAACAATCCTTTAAAGGTAATGAGATTCTTTCTTTCAACCAATCAGAAAGAAAGTAAACAAGAATACTACGTACGAACCAACCATATCAGTTCAAAAGGGTATATATTCTTGTTAGACAACACAACAACAAAAACAACAACAACAACAACAAAACAACAAACAACAACAAAAACAACAACAACAACAACATAACATTAGTACAAAAATAAGTTCTTTATAATCTAACCAACGAATATTATGCTAACGTAACATTGTTTCCCATTAATAAAGCTAACATAGAATTACCAGACTAAGATATAATGTACAATGACAAAACCTAACACACCTTACGCGCGAATAAACTAACTAACATTAACAAAGTTCCATACTAAACAACAGTAAAGTACCTAGCACAGCGTAAAAACGTAACCTATTCACACACTTTTTTTCAAGCCTATCTCTAACATCAATGTTAATTTTTAGCATTACACTATTGATTTACTCGCATATTCGAGTATCATTCGGATAAGCATAGCTCAAAATGAGTTCTTTATGTACTAACCATCGATATATGCTAACATAACAAGGTTTTCACATTAATAAAGCTAACATAGCATCTATGAACTAAAGAAAATAATGTACAAGCGAACAAATCTAAACACAACTTAAGGCAGCGAAATAAACTGTTGCGAATGGATTATGTTTTTTGTGTCCGCCTTGTTAGTTACTTTTACTGTTGATAAGTTTGGACTTTGTTAATGTTAGCAGTTTATTCTGGCTTAAGATGTGTCAGGTTTGTCGTGTAATATTATTCTATAGTTCCAGCCATGTTACGTTGGCTTTATTAATGTGAAAAACTTTTGTTTACGTTAGCATACTTTTCGTTGGTTTGTATTATATTATAAGGTTATGATTATTTTTTTTTAAATATTCCGATTTTAATGTAAATTAACATTGTTATGTTAGAACATGCTTGACAAGTGTGAAAAAGGTTTACGTTTTTGTTTGTTAATGTAGTTACTTTAACTGTTGTTAAGTATGGAACTTTGTGTTAACGTTAACAGTTTATTCATGTTTAAGGCGTGTCAGGTTTGTCTTTGTGGGTTATATTCATAGTTTAGATGATGCGTAAGTAAGCTTTATTAATGTGAAAACTTTGTTACGTTAACATATATTGATTGATCTTTGTATAAAGAACTTGATTTGATGTTATGTTTATCCAAAATGATGCTCGAAATGTAACTTGAATCAATAGATCAATAGATCAATAGATCAATAGATCAATAGTTCAAGGATGGACAGGAGGGTGGCTGGATGGTGGTTTGATTTTCTGATTTACTGATTTAGGGTATGTAAAACATAGCAATTTTAGTAAAAATATGACTTGAATCAATAGATCAATAGATCAATAGATCAAGGATGGATAGGAGAGTAGGTTGGATGGTCCTTTAAGGTAAATGATATACCCAGTTTATGGTTACGTAAAAACGTAAATTTGTAAATTATAAACAAAGAGAATAAGAAATTTTATTTATTTATTTATTTAATTATTTATTTATTTTTTAGTTTTATTTTTTCTTGATAGTTCTGAAACCATTATTTTCGAAATCCACAAACCCAATAACATATATAAAGACTAATATTGTATCATTACACAAATATTTAATTACTCGGCACCGCACCGGAGCCAGCACCGGTGCAGCTGTCAACTCCTACTCCTCTGAGTCAGACTCCTTCTCTATTCTTTCCTTCTTTATTCATCCTTCATCCTTCTTCATTCCTCCTTCGACCTCTGTTTTGCACTCTGTGCTTTTTTTCAATTGGGGCCCCTACGGGGGGGTCCTAGACACCCTATACGAACTTTTAACCATCATATTCGAGATCTACGGCCTCGATAACTCATATAAGGACACCAATATTGTTGTTATACGAAAGTTTATTAACTCGGCAGCCGCAGTGGCTCCAGCACTCGGTGTCGGAGCCAACTTCTCAGATTCCCATATCAACTATTTCTAGAAATTCAACTATGAATCATCTCACCAAATTTTAGCCAATTACGAACACTTCGATTTTTTTAAGGGGGTGGGGTCCCCCGGAACGTAACCTCGTCTACGACGAGGTCACCTTATCATCTAACCCCCTTCCAAATTTTAACCCGATGCGACAACTCTAACCCATGTAGATATATATATCGGAGCCATAGGGTGAGCCGGAGCCGGAGCCTAAAAATTCATTTCTAATAATAATAATAATATAATAATAATAATAATAATAATATATATTAATAATAATATAATAATAATAATAATAATAATAATAATAAATCAATAATATAAAAAAACTTAGAGGTTGAGTCGGAATCGGTGTGCTACGGCGCGGTGTGGTGCGATGCGGTGCGGGACTTTATACGGATATAATATATATATATATATATATATATATATATATATATATATATTATATATATATATATATATTATATCTGTATATACAAGTATATATATATATACCTATATAAATATTTATATATATATTATATCTTATATATATATATATATATATAAATTAATTTTTTTAATTTAGTTTATTTAAATTTATTTATTAATTTATTTATTTAATTTATTTTATTTATTTTTATTTAAATAAAAATAAATTAAATACAAGAAATAAAAAAGACCGAGCGTTATCCCACTAAAACACTAGCGTTATTTTTGAACATGTGTTTTATCGCTACGCTGATAAGGACACTCAACGCTCCGTGACCTTGGTAGCCTACGACTGTTAAGGAATACCTACTTATATATATATATATATATATATATATATGAATATTATATGATATATATATATATATATTATATATTTATATATATATATATATATATATCATATATATGTATATATATATATATATATATTATATTTCTCCCAAAGTGGAAGTTTTGGAACTTAAGATGCATTTTAAGGGGACTCCCCACTCGAAATTACAATGTCTGTCAATCGTGAAAAGAGAACTTTTTATTTAGTGGGAAACTATAATCTATGCTATTCCTGTTATTTCGTTTCAATAGGTCATATGAGTTTGTGATTTTATTGGGGGGAGGGGACTGGTTGGGCCTGATACATTTCAACTGAGTACCCTACACCCCCTCTCATCTATGGGATTATAATACTTTTTTTTCACGGAAATTTCCTAGAAAAAGGTGTGTGTCAAAAAAAGATATAATGCATTTGCCGCTTGAAGTAAATAAAATAAAATTGGAAACATCAGGTATTAAATTTTAAAATTTCAAAAATTTCATTTTTTTCAATGTCATCACTTCAAACTTGTCTGACACCAACCGAAAATTATCAATCTAACTAAAACATTCGTGTGTAATCTTCGCCTATATATATTTAAAGATCCTGGAAATTTTCAACACAATAGACCATGTCGTTTTTTTTAGCGAATTTTTTTGTCAGCTGATATAGCAAAAAAGTGAATTTTGAGAAAAACGCCTATAAAGAGGTTTGAATGATTTTTTTTCTTTTTTTCCAGAAAGTAAAAGATATTATTACGCCCTCACCCCACCTAAGTAAGCGCACCAGGAACGGCAGAAAAAGTCTTTACTCACACCGCAACACCGCACCGCACCACACCTCACCGTACCGTACCGGACCGCACCAAAACTTTTTGTTTAATCTGGGCGCACAGTAAACCAAACCGCAATACGCGCGGGCAAAATGACGGCACCACTACCGCATCGCCACGCAAAATGGAGCTCATTACCACCAGCACGCACCTGGTATGTCCGGCCAAACATAAATATTATATATAATAATATATATATAATATATATATATATATATATTATATATATATTTATAATATTATATGAATATTACTAGATATATAATATATATATCTTATATAATATATATATATGTATATATATATATATACTATATATATATAATATATAAATATATAGTATATCTATATATATTTATATAATATAATATATATATATATATATATATTATTTATATATATATATATTTATTATATATATATATAATATAATGTTAGTTGAGTTTGAATAATTCTAATATTTATAGCTCTGGCTCTCAGGTCTGGCTCCAGCTCCAGGCGCCAGCTCCGACTCCGTAATCTATTTCAAATAGTTCAGCTCCGACTTGCGGAAATTATTTTTTACTTGTCAAAATAATATCTTAAAAAAATTTATACTCCGGCTCCAGCTCCGGCTCCGGCTCCAGCTCCGGCTCCGGCTCCGGCTAATTTTCAAAATTGTTCAGCTCCAACTTTGTAGAGTTATTTTCACATGCAAAATTAATAAACAAAAATTTTCGACAGCTCCATGCTCCAAGCCTCCGACTTCCGGCTCTCCGGCCTCTCGGCTCCGGCTCCGGCTCCGGCTCCGGCTCCGGCCTCTAGTTATAATTCCTTTTCCATTTCCCATTTCAGAATAATTAAGATCCGATTTTTGCAGAAGTATTTTTACATGGAAAAAATATTTCTTTGAAAAATTTATACTCAGGATCCTCCAACGTCCGGCTCCGGCTCCGGCTCCGGCTCCGGCTCCGGCTCCGGCTCCGGCTCCGGCTCCGGCTGGTTCCGGCTCCTTTTCAAATTTGCTCAGCTCCAACTTCCAGCAAAATTATTTTCAAATGCCAAAAAAATTCTTTGTAAACAATTTGTTTTCACATGCTCATCTCCCGGTTCCGGCTCCGACTCAAGCTCCGGCTGTGGCTCCGGCTCCGACCCCGTTTCCATTTCAGAATAGTTCAGGCTCCAACTTTGCAGAAGTATTTTACCTGCAAAAACAATTTTAAAAAAAACTTTGGCTCCGGCTCCGGCTCCGGCTCTGACTCCGGCTTCGGCTCCGGCCCTGGCCCCGGCCCCGGCCCTGGCTCCGGCTCCGGCTCCAGCTCTGACTTTGTTTCCATTTCAGAATAGTTCAGGCTCCAACCTTGCATAAGTATCTTTGCCTGCAAAAACAATTAAAAAAATTACTTTGGCTCCAGCTCCGGCTCCTGCTCCTGCTCCAGCTCCGGCTCCGACTCCGACTCCGACTCTGGACCCTTTTCGAAATTGTTCAGCTCCAACTTTGTAGAATTATTTTCACCTGTAACATTAATAAAAATTTGTTCTTCAGCTCCGGCTCCGACTCCGGCTCCAGCTCCAGCTCCGACCCCGTTTCACGCATTTAGAATAGTTTCAGCTCGACTTTTGCAGAAGTATTTTTACCTACAAAAACAATCTTTAAAAAAATTGTACTTTTGTTCCGGCTCCGGCTTCGGCTCCTTTTCAAAATTGTTCAGCTCCATCTTTGCAGATATATTTTCACCTGCAAAAAATTTCTTTTTAAAAAAAATTTTTGCTGTTCGGTCTGTTCTACTGGCTCCGGTTTTGGCTCCAGCTCCGGCTCTGGCTCCGACTCTGACTCCATTTAAATGATTGAGAAGGAGGCTGATCTTAGTTGTGTTTGCGAAAAGGAAAAATTTAATTTATTATAAAATGTGAATAAAACCTGGAAAGGTCCTGGAAAGTTGAATTGAAATTTCGAACCTGGAAATGAAATTTTTAGTTTGACACACCTATAAAAAATATCCTGTATCTAAAAAACCTTTCGAAATTTCGAAACAAAAATTGCACCATGATGTAGAGGAGGGAATTTTCTAATAATTAAAGTAATAAAAAAAAAGTGAAATTTTTTATTTTCACTCTAAAAAGTTAGGGTTGGTCAAGTTGAGACTCCCCTTAACCCTCTTCTTCAATTCTTTTATCACCTTAGCACTAGGCTTGAAAATATTTTTTTCCCTAAAACTTTACCAGTGGATTTCATGGAAGAATGAGCATAGCGGGTAAATCTTGGGTCAGAGAGTTTTGCATCATAAAGGTAAGAATGAGGAAAAAGTTAAGTATGTGATTTGATAGTTCGTAAAGAAAGTGATGCAACAGTTCGACGGTCAGAAAGTGATTGGAGGGAATTAGCGAAAGTTGGATAATTGATGAAGTTAAAAGGAAAAGATCTCACACTTTCAAGAATGTGTGTGAGAGGAACTACCTCAGTAATATATGAAATATATGAAGTCTTTTAGTCTTTTATTTTTCCCCTCATTTTTCAAATTATCTATATTTTTCAATCCTCCTCCTCCTCCTCCTCCTCCTCCTCTCTCCTCCTCCTCCTCCTTCCTCCTCCTCCTCCAGTTTCTATCTACTTTTTTTTAAATCCCACCCATCAATCTCTTTAAGCTTTAAATACTTTGTACGTACTTCCCCTCTTTAAAGAGGATGTCCTCCCTTTTATCCCATCATAACCATCATGTGCCATCTGGTGCCTCTTCCCGCATGGGTCTTCAGTCCACCTCACACTTCTTCCCCGTTGATGAGGGTACAGGGAAAAAACCGGTCTTTTCGTAAGCCTATGACCGGGCCGTCAATTGTTATGAACCCAAACCTTAGAGCTAACCGCGAGAAGGCTGTCCTGCACTTTGGTGTATAATTTCAGACTCCAACGTGAAGTTATTTAGGCTCCGTGCTTTTCACACGGAGGTAAACCAGCGTTGAGTTAAGGATCATCCGAGGCCACATCCACAGCCTACCCTACGGAGTGGAATCCGGGAAGTTGTATAAGTCTCTGGTCTGTGACCTGTTGTGGGGAGAAGGACTACCCTTTTTCCTTATGAAATACACGCTTTTCCTGTCCATCTTGTTATTTACTTTTATGTTTCATTTGTTTTATTGTTATAATAGGTCATTTATTGTGGAGAAGAACTTTGTTGTTTAACTTTTATAAAACTGGTATTTAAAGATAATACGTTATAATTGCCATCTCTCGGGCTGCCAGCCTAACTCCACCTAGTTCTCTCCTACTCCTAGAACAGCAGGTATTTCCGCTTTTATTCATTCTGCAATACCTGAAAGTCTTCTGCGTAACCTAAGCGATTCGTCACATGGTGCGCACTCAACACCCCTGGTTCCAAAACAGTTGTTGCCTAGTCGTTTTCATTTGTTACCTCCATATGCTGCTCCCCTCCGGGACTACCAAATTAACGGAGAAAATGGTTTCAGAACGCCTTCTCCCTGTTCTGGAGAGTCGTCAGACTTTTTCAAACTTCCAAATTGGTTTTCGCAAAAATCGTTCGACCGCGAATCCTTTCTTAAAACTAGACCATGACATCTGGGAAGCTTTCTCAACTGGTGGGATGGTTCTTGGTGTCTTCTTTGATCTTCAAAAAGCTTATGATACAATGTGGAGAACTGGGATTCTTCTTAAACTCTACTGGCTCGGTTTCAGAGGACAGCTCCCTCTCTTTATTAAATTCTTTCTGTTAAACAGATTCATAAAGTTCGGTGGTCTTCTGTTCTAGTATGCCACTTTATTCTAGATGAAGGTGTTACGCAGGGCAATGTTCTAAGTGTATTATTATCTGCTCTCGGATTCAATGACATCGTTACTTCTATCCCAGCCACGGTCAATTTTTCTCTCTGTGTTGATGACCCTGCGCTATATATTGCCGGTACCAAGCTCTCATTTTCTGAATGGCAACTTCAAATAGCTATTGAGAATATTTCAGAATAGGTTAACTCCTATGGCTTCCATTTCTCACCCACCAAAACCTCAGCAGTACTATTTAGGAAAAAAGGGAGTCGAGGAACATGCCACCTTCCTCCCTCAAACCTAACCTAATATGGTTCACCCATTCCTATAACTTCATAAGTTAAATTTCTAGGCCTCATTCTAGATGGCTACCTAACATACGTACTGCAAATTGAACTCCTGAAAAAGAATTGTCACTGCATACTTGTCCTATTACGTCATCTTGCCTGCCTCGAACTCTTGTGGTGCTGATCGCAAGTCCTTTTAACGTCTTTACACCGCGCTAATCCAATCGAAGTTGGAATATGACTGCGCAATATATGGTCAGGCGTTCCCAACCCTACTACACCTGTTAGATACCAAACCAAAACGAAGCGATCCGTATCTCAACAGGAGCCTTCTGATAGTCCCCCCGAGTGAACGTTGAAGTTGAATCCGATGTAATGCCACTCTCTCTTCGTAGAGAATACATCATGTGCACAAAATATCTTTGCTTTGAAACCCCAATGCCGTCTGCTCTGACACTGATTCTGCAGGGGATACCTCAGTATCAACCCTTACTGACTATTTGCAGACAATTTATAACATCTTTAGCTTTCTCAACATTCCTTTGCAAAAGGTGCAGCCGTTCTCTTATGATGAAGAGTATACACACCTTGAACATTTCCTGCTCCTACCATTTGAGTGGTCCTGACCTCTCTCTCTCTTTAAATCTAGCCACCCTTCTGCCTTGTTAAGGGCAGGGTACAGTTTCGGCAAAGGAGATCCATTTTAGATGGACATTAAACGTTGACCAATTTTAACCAAATCAAGCAAACCTCTTCTTCTTTTTCTGATCTCTAAAAAATCTTTTACGAGTATTTTTCTTTGTTTGTAGTCATTTCTTTTCGATTTGCATATTCTGAAAACCTATGTGTTTTGATATATAGATTCAAAATCTACATTTTTTATAAGACTTTAAACTTGCAGAATAAATAGATTGGCCCATTACCCACAAAATGTACAGATTAGCTTTGAATTTTGAACCCAGATCTCAGCAATGGTCAAATTTCAAGCCCAACTTTTTTTTGAAAATGAGAAATTGCGATAATTACAGCCGGCCATTAAAGGCATCAATCTTGTCTCATTCGGCAGTTCACGGATGATCTATTCCAGTGTTTACTGTCGGCTTTAAAACCAGGGAAGTGTAGGTGCGTCTGCTGTCTTTCCTGACCGCAACCTCTCCAATACCCTCCCCCTATTGCTTCAATTTTACGGCAGAATTATTGGTTATAATGATTGCACCCTCTCTAATTTTATTCCTTAATTAAGACCACTCTTATGTCATTTATTCAGATTCGCTCAGTGCCCTCCAGGCACGCTTAAAGCTCCCTATTCTAAAAGCACAATGGTGTTCGCTGTACAACAAATTATACTATGTTGGCCCCCCTCTTACGTATGAGCAACTGGCAAGGAAATCGCTGACAAAGATGCCAGAATGTCCTCCTCCTCTTTTCGGAGCTGTCCTAGGTAATTCCCGGATTCATTCGACAAGGTCGCTTCCCATTAATTGATTATTATCATGCTCTCTGACAGTGATCAGCGAGGGGTAAAACTTAGAAATATAAAGGTGAACATTGGTGAGTGGTCTTCCTCTCACGATAAAAGTGCTTGCACTAGTTGATACTTGCACACCTCCCCATTATCTACACTAATATCACTCACAGTCACTACATGCCACAGGATCCTCTTCCCATCTGTAAATTTTGCCGCTGCCATACCCGAAATCTATTTATCATATCTTTATTGATTTTTCTCAACTGTATCCCATTCGCCGTCGTCATTTTCATACTCTATGGTCCATAACACGTTCTAAAAGTTTATTCCATATCTTGTCTGAATCCCTTCCACTTTAATAGTAACTCTAATTTCTCTTACCTCCAAAAACTGAATATTCTTCACAACATATGATTTTTTTTTATATAATATTAGGACTATATATAATGTAAGGATATCTTTTTATTTATTTTTAACTGAAAATTAATTTCGATATTTAAATTTTTTTTCGCGACATCTAAAAAAAGTATGAACCAGGGCAAACCCGTGAAGTTGATTATTCAACTTAATGTGTCCGCTCCCTTGTGGGCCGTGGTTGGTCCTGTACATAAACTCAATATATATATATATATATTATAATATAATATTATTATATATATATATATATATATATATATATTATTATATATATATATATAAATATCTTATAATATTATATTAATATATATATATATATATATATATTTAAATTATAATATATATTATTATATATATATATATTATATTATATATATATACTAATATAATATATATATATATAGTGGTTGTGAAATAGATGGCACATTTGCATAGACGTGGGCTTTCTATTAACTTTACCAACATCCGTGGCTTAACACTAACTTTTTTGTTGAAATATCATCTATTAACTCTAACCTACTATTTGTGCTCCGTCTGAGACTCAGTTGGCTAAGATTTCACCCTCTAACTCGTTTAATGTAACTCTAACTATAACTTATTCATAATTTCCGTCTGAAAGGGTGGACTGTGTGCCTATGTAAACATTAATACCCTGTATTACGTGACAGGAAAGTTGAATTGACAAACAGGATGCTATGCGACTCAAAATCTTGCTTGAATGCACCTAATGGTAATAACTGCTTCTGCTAATGTTCTCCTATCAGAACAGATTTTTCACATCTTTCTTTGAATACTACTACTCTCACGAGATGTGTATATCTCTCATCCATATCTGAGGTCTCTATTTAGGGGATTTCAGTGTACACACTGAATGGTTGGGGTCCTCTCATACTGATTTAGGTGGGGAGGAGGCCGAATCATTCAGCATTCTTAATCGATCTGGGCAATCTAATCACGAACTACCACATTCGGATCGTCCGCACCATTTCTTGAAACACTTACTATGGTTTACTATCTAATCCGCTCTCTCTATAAATACACTACTCGCTCTATTTGGTAACTTGCCACAACCTTATATCCTCTTATACTTAATACTTCTCTCCAACAGCTCATCCTGCCGTATGCGTTTTTTCTGGCATCTTTGATCGGTGATTGGGGGCCTTTGCGTGCTTCTACGCTACTATATTGGAATGACTGCTTTTGATCTGATGACGCTATCCCTCTGCCGATAAGGTGGAGGCTGTAATCGTTGCGGGCTGAGCAGGTTCATTCCTTCTTCGACTAATTCTTCCTTCGGTCATATCAGTGGTCGATCGTTGCTGTTCTCTGGCATTCAGGAAAGAGACAGCTTATCGGGGATGGAAAATTCTCGTTCTCCTGCACCCAACTCGCTAATTTTCATTCAGCTAGAATCGTTGCAGGAATTACTCTTACGACGAGCAAAGCGGTTTCATAAACGAAGTGCGCTTAACCTCTTGGTTTCACTACTGATAAATCTTTCTGGCTCTTGCCAAAAGCATCTCTAACACTTGTAAATCTACCTTTCCTCTTATTCGATCTGATTGGGCTCTGTTGCTAATCCGCCACTGAAAAGGCCA
>JABUQX010099468.1:37500-70612 GCA_015478945.1 Trachelipus rathkii
GCTCGATGCTTCCCTATACATGGCCGTGTTAAATACTATGATATTATACTGTATAATACAATATCTTACTATAAGTGACGTCCTATAAGATAATTATCTAAACAGTAAATAATATATTAGCTAATATTTTAGGTATATTATATTTATATATTATTATATTCTATTCCTATATAGATAAATAAATATATAATATATATTTATCCGATAGATTAATATATGATGTTACTGAAAACTTAATAACTTTAAAGTATAATCATAATTAGATATAACTAATTTTATACTATCGTTCTATTTCATGAGGTAACGTAGTAATAGTATATAAAATAAAAAGTACAAATATTATACATCTCGTGAAGCTCTAAGATTAATCTGCAGTATAAGTAGCATTTCATGGGACATTTGGGAGAGGAAATGTGTTTTTTTTTTTTTTTATTTTTCTTTGTTCGTAAATTTTTGTTGAAATTTATATATTTGGATATTATTTACAGAATTTAATAATCTGGAATCTTTTTCCCTTCTTTCTTTTGTTTTTTAGATTTTTATTTTGACAGTTAATGACGATTAGCTTTCAACGTATGTACTCTTTCCGTTATGATATGAATTCGATTCGCTTTTGTTCATAAATATAATGCATTTTAACAATAAACATACTCTGTTCATAATATCCTTTGGTGGTAACCTAGCTAGAGTTTTAGTAAGAGTGGACTGCAGGTTTCACGCTTTAGTGTTCGGGTTTTTCGATATCATGTCTTTTTATGTAAAATCCTTTTAAATGAATAATGCATATATTATATTATATATATATATTATATATATAGTATAATTATGATATATAATATATATAGGTATATATCTAGCATGAGTATATATATATATATATTATAATATTATACTGTATGTAGTGTGTGTATAAAATAATTATTATTTCCATCTTTCAAACAGGTATACATTTGACTTTATTTTTATGAAATGAAAAAGAAATTGGTTTTTAATACAAGAATCACAGATTCGACGTTTTGGAAAAGTTTATCGAGATTTTATTGATTACAGCAGATTTAAGCATATTTTCGCTTGGACTACCGAAAAATGACTATTATTTTTCCGTTCAGGTAGGTTTCTTCAGACATTTTCTTAACTTCTAATTCTGCTTCTTATATACTCTTCATATATTATAATTATCACCTTTCTCGTATTTGAAATGAATTACGAAAGTGTGTTATTGTGTTTTAATTAGGATATCATTAAAATTATCACTAAATTAATACACATATAAACATTACATATACTTTTTCTTACCTATATGCTGACTAAAAACGGCTGACTGAAAGCGTTTATTACGACCTTATTCTTCCTGACAATCTCTTTATAAATAATAATTCACTTGGAGGCAAGACCTGGTTATCTCGAACGATCGGACCAGTGCTCTGCCTACTCCCTTCCACGCTCCTACCTCGCTCTGTACTTCTTCTTGGTATCTTAGTTTCTATTCTCCACGTAGCACGTCATTAAAAAAGGAATCATAAGTAAATACACATAATAATAAATCTCTACATCAACCATAACTATTCCAAAACTTCCATCAATCGAGATGGATCTACAACTTAATATCTATCATGAGTCGGCCAATTGAGTACGATTAGAACTATAATTCCCTTATCATCTATTTCAATAATTAGGATTTTTAATGTTCCCCCAAAAAATTATAATAAGCTAAAATAATTACAGGCAGAGAGAGTAGATATGAATTGTATTGGAGTTTCGCACCTGGCGTCCTCGTAGCACCAAGGGGTGCCAATAATAATAATATTTAAGGAAATCACATTGAACTACAAAGGCATATTATCTATACCATATAGTAATGTCTAATAGTAGTATTTAGTAGATATTTGTTGAGTAGAGATCGACTTAAGTACCTAGGATTTTTATAATTATTCGTTGTGATCCTCCCTATTCTATCTGTTTACAGTCACACTCTATAATACTACTACAATAGATTAAAAATTTATTCTTCAATTTCTCATCAATTTTATCCTTTTATCCTACTGAGCTGTAATATTGTGATTTTAATTACTTCTCATGAATTTTATTGAACAACACAAGTTGTTATGTGATACTACGGTCTTCGTAGTGAATTGTCTTATGCTCGTTGCAGTTATTAAAGCGTAGCACTTAGTTCTAATGATGCAGTATATAGGTGGTATTACATACAGTGACAAAATTATATATTTCAATTTGTTATAGTTGATACTTCAATTTAATTCATTTTGCTGTAACGATGCAAAATTAGCGTTAGAGTTATTGAGTTTTATGTGTCTGGATAAATGAATAAAAAAAAAAAAAGGATAGAAGATAAGTAGAAATGCAATAAAAGGCTCTCATCTTACATTAAAAAACCACCTATGAACATCATATCAATAAGGCACTAGTTTATTTAATTAAATGAGTAATTGATATTTCAAAAGTTTACAAAAAGATATGTATTAAAATTATTTGAAAGGACTGTATTAAAATTATATAAATTCAAAATAGTATCAGAAAATATTTGTATTTAAAATTTATACAATAGCAAAATATTTTTTAAAATTATAAATAACAAAAGTATAAAATTAAATATAAATAAAACAATTTTGTTAAAAATTATATTTAAATTAAAAGGTAAATAGGAGAGGTAAGTTTGGATCTAATAGAAAGAATTTGATTATATTTATATATATCTTAGAAAAGGATATCGTATTTGTTTCCTATATTTATATTTAATATAGGAGATAGAACTAAAATTATTTTAAATTATCAATTATAAAGTGTATTAATATTCAATTAAGTCTGTAAATGATAATGTAAGTATGGAACAATGTTTATGATTAAAATTATATAGAAGTAGTTGACGATGCTATAAATCAATATTACAACTTATAGCAAATTAGGTGTATTTCAAATATAACTAGGAATACATTTTATAGTAAGGGTTACAGATATATATAAGTTATGCAAATCTATTATCAAAGTTCCAATAAGAATTATTAGAAGGAATATAATAGCTAAAAAAAGTTGAATTAATTATAGACATTAGGTACAACGTTTTGTTGTTCTCTTAACACTATGGAGGACTGGACTTTACAGTGATTCTCCCTCCTCTCATAATACTTAATGTATAAATTTATATATTTGAGGCCAAATAGTATTTGATTATTAAATGAGGTTGTATATTACTGTTTAAGTAACTTCCCATCAACATCGGGAAAACATTGATCCACACGACGGTATATTATATATTTATAAAATATATATTATATACCTTATACAATATATATATCAATTTTATTAAGCATTTTTACTACTAAGTAATATGGTATCTAAATAATTACTGTTAATAATAGCAGCATCATGCAATATAACTTAAGGAGGTTGACAAGGATTGTTAAACCAAGTAGGGAAGAAAGAAAAATATGACCTAAATAAATAACCTAGATAATATATAATTATGTAGTATGATCATTATATTAACATCACAAATAAACACCTATAAATCTAATACATTACATACAAGGAATTACGTGTTTTATTAATGGAGTTTAAAGTTACAAAAAGATTAATGTATTAAAATTATTTATGTATGTATTAAATAATTATTAATATTAAAATTATTATGCGATAATAACGTCATTAAAAAAAAAAGCACCACCAGCCTATGATGTTTTGAGAAGAACGAAATATATAGAAATTCTGCAAAGTTATGAAGTCGAACACTAAAAGTTAAAAATTATATAAATTTATAGCAATGGTAGTTGATTATTAAAATAATGTACAATACGAATATGTAATTTAAATAATATTTACAAATATATTTTATTATTTAAAATTATTAGTAAGTATACACTGCTAAATTTAATAATAAAAATTTTATTAAATAAAGTGTATTAAAATTCAATAGTCCCTGTATTAGTGGTATTAATTCAATTTTATATAATAAAATGTTTATGAGTATAAAATATTTATTGAGAATTAGGTACGTGCAAGAGAAAATTCATATTATTTTGGTTAAATCTCTTTTATTATGCAAATGGTTGGTGTTAAGGATGAACAGATTGTAGGAACAAATGTATTTCACTAACTTGGTAAAACATCTTTTATCTTAACAGTTGATATATCTCACAAGAAATCGTAAGAAAAGTGTGGATGAATCATCTTTGAAGGAAAAAGTTTAACTGTCTGAAGATGAAAAGAGGAAATGACAGAGTAATAGAGAAATGAATGTAACCTTGTAACCAGGGAAAAATGAAAATTTTTCTTATTAGAGATAGAGGAAAAAGGTAAGCTTGAAAAAGAGGTTTCTCAATTTTCATTTGTATAAGACTCTCAGTTCACTCACTCCATTTATTTTCCAATGAATAATCTAGATTCAATATATTATACATAGCAGTATAAACATATGATTTCACTTTAATTATTTATGATATACTTGCATACAATATATTTACAATTCCGCATATAAACGAATATAATTAAGCAACATATTATTATTAGTTATTATTATATATATATTGTGAGTCATCTTGTGCTTTAATCTAAGTATTCTATATTCTAAGAACATATATATTATTATAGAAAAACATAATTATATATCAATTATAAAATACAAACCTTTACAACGTATAAAGTGTATATAATATTTACATATTACCCATGTTTACATTTTTAGGGATTGTTTAATATATATACATTACAAAACGAAAAGAGCATTGTAAGTCATAAAACACAACAAAATGGAATAGTTCTACAGCGAACTGTGGCGACTCATCAACCCGATCGGATGTTAGTTTTGTTTTAAATAATAATATAATTATATTAAAGGAGTGTATCAAATTATTCATTAACGAAATGTATATATTATAAAATTTAATAAAATCATATACATGCTAATAAATACTATATATATTAAAGATATCGTGTAATATTCGTATAGGTTTTTGTTTCATATATTCATATTAAAATTTAATAACATTTAATTATTTGTGTATGTATTAATTATTAAAAATTATTTTATAAAGAAATATAATAATTTTATTAAAATTTAAATACAAACTTATGCCAAGAATGACCATCAAATTCATGCAACAAACATCATCATAGAAAGTAATACCATCAAAATTATTACAAATTATAATCACAATCTCACACAATAGCTACAGAGAGGAAAGGGATATTATCTCTATTTGCTCTTGAGAGTAAATTCTTACACTCTTAGTAAATATTATTAGATTGAGCGGAAAATTGAAATATATTAGTAATAAATAATCAAATATTATTATAATTTATAACTATATAAAACATTTATTTATACATTATTCAATAATCAACACAAACAGTTTAATAAAAGGAAATAAGCAGGAGTAATAGCGTACATAACATTTATTAGTGAGAGAATCACTTTGATAAAATTATTTAAGTATATATTATTGGTATATACTCGAGACATAAATAAATTAACATAAATAGAAAAAATAGCGCAAAAATATAAATGGCTTAGTTATTCGAATGATAAAAGCAGAGATTAGCAGAAGATGAAGACTTTGTATATAAGACTTAAAAGTAAGCTTATTATGGATATCCAGGCAAGGGTAAACCAAAAGTAACCTGGACATAGAGTCGTGGTTTCTCGGCCTACCGGGGAGCGACGGGGGGGGGACTTCGTCCCTCTGTCCCTCCGTCGTAATTCGAGAACTCCCCTATATAAAAAAGGAATATAAATTAACATTATTATCTTAGAGATATGAAAAAACAACTATTGGAAACTCTTCCTCTCGTAGTACTACTGCAGAAATGGATAGGTATTTTATAGGTATTAAGTAACGTTATACACGCTGCCAGCCCAATAGATTTATTATACTTAATTTTAAGGTGTTATTAATAAATTATTTAGAATAAAATATATTTTTTTGTTCATCTGATCAACATAAAATGATTTTTTTTTTTTATATTCTTGTAGCTGTTATAGTATTTTATTGTTCTAATTGACATGATTTAATAATATAACGTTTATAAAAATATTATGTGTTTTGATATAAGATTATTTTTTCATGAATTAGGATCGGTAGAGGCTCGAGGCCGACGGGGAACACAGGGGAGGAGGCGTTTTTCCACCCCGTTTAAGGGGTAAGGGGCTGGAAGGAACCTCCCGACGACATTATACCGTACAAATCCAAAGAGACGGTAGCGTTTTCACCGAGACCTATATCCCCTCGAGGGTAGGTGGGTGAAGTTAGTCGCTAGCTTGACGCGTACGTATTTGCCGCGGCTAGAGAGAGCCGAGCAGACTACGCCTGACTACCTGCCTAAGTCGGTGCGTATAAAGTTACCTTACTTGGGGTAATTCTTATATAGGTTATATAATAAAAATAAAACTATACTATACTAAGATAATTCTATATAAACGAGTAATCATGATAATAAATAAGAGTATCTATAAATAGTGACCTTCTCTCTCATATTATATTATAATATTATTAATTACATAATTTATTTTATAATTATAATCTATTTAATATCTCTATACTATAAATTTATCCACCGATTTGTATCGATTAAATATGAGGAGTCCGTATTTACTCTCTAATATCTATAGCAGACTATCCAATAAAATTAAACGAATTGATTCACACTGTACATTTTGTGCATTGTTCTACAGAAGAGATTCGTGGTGTGAACACAATCTTTTATTATGAGTCAGTTCTCTAAAGTAATTTATTCGATAGAATTTTACTTCCTTCATTTGAAGTATTACTGATGTATATGTGTTGGTTTTTTCTATTTGTGAGTTCGTTTCATTCTATCGTAGTAACGCGCTCATCAGAGTTTGAGCATCAATTTGTAATCTAGTTTACCATAGATGAAGTTGTTGATTACCTCTCGCGCATTTGTTCATTTCTATTGAATGCATTTATCTTGATAGTCACCCAAGACACTCTCGCTGAATGCACAAATATATAACCTATGAAAAACTATTCTTTTTTTTTCTCTCAATTTAAACATGCGATTTTCTACAATAGTCATCTTTAATATAATCACACATCTGGATTAATATAACCAGAGTTTCATAAATTTCTAGTTTGACTATTTAGAGTGACGAAAAGGAGGTGTATATTAATCGTTAGGGGGGATAGGTTGACTTATTAGGTTGGAGAGGTTATTGCTTTATTTTCTATATAAGAGTGAATATTATGAGATATGGAGCACAGAAGATATGGAGAATATGAGTATTATATATTAAATATATTATAATAATAAATACAAATTAAAGTAGAAAAAAATACATAACAGTTAAAGAGAGTCCAACTCTAAATAAATATTGTTATAAAAATATTTAGATGAATCATTCATACAATAACCACTAACTTCATATTTGTTTTTCTCCAATATTTATATATCAGCACAAATACGTTCAAATATTATTTTTATTATTCTAAGAATGAAGTATGCCGCTATAGTAAGAGAATATATGTGATCATTGATATGGAATTATATGGATAGTGAATAGAATTTAGTGGATTAATTCAATAGTAAGTTAGTTTAATGTAGATAAATAATGATAAGAGAACTAGATATACTATTTATTGCAGATTTACACGAGACTTATATTATTTTTATTAATTTATACAGAGATACGAATTATATGAATTTAAAGATATTAACACAAGAAGGATATTATTTTTATCTATATCTAGTCTATATCTATATTTGATGGCTAATCTTATCCATCCTTAATCTGAATTAATTGATGGATAAGCTAATATAGTGCTATGGTAACCACCATTTATATTATATACTATACTTAGTATGATCTATATTAGAATTACATTAACGATGATATAAATAAATTAATATATATTATATAATTAATATTATATTATATGATATTTATTATTATATTAATTATTTATATTTAATTATATTTATATTTTTGAATATATATATATATATGTATATTGTATATATATGTATTTTATTTGTAATGTATTTGATATATAGTATGATGATTATATATGATATTGTATTTTGTGTTATGTATATATTATTATATATATTTGTATGTATTATGATTTTATATATATATTATATATTTATTATATATTTATATTATATATTATATATTTATTATATATATATATATTATTTATATATATATTATATATTTCTTTTTTATTTTATATTATTATATATTATATTTTATTATTTATTATTTATATTTTTATAATTTATATGGTCTATGTGTGTATGTACTATCATATATACTATTCTTAGTCAAATATTTCTCTAATTATCATCTTTTATATCTATATACTTATATTATGTGTAAATTTTACCTTACCCATCACCGATATATGTATTATATTGTTTTGTGTGTATGTTGTTCTATTCTATATATAAATATATTATATTTTTATATATATTATATTGTATATTATTATTATTATTCACTTTTATATCTATATCTTATATATTAGTTCGTTCTCTCTGGGAAATATTTTATTCATATGCAATTAACATATATTTTAATACGAGATTATTATATTAGAGTATTTTTAGTGTAATGGAGTTATCAAAGTGTTGTGTTGAAGATGGTATATGTATATGAGATCTCTATTATGTAGTTAATTATAATTAAATTAATTCATATTAATTGTTATATAAATATATTATATAAATATAATATATATATTATTATTATATTTATAATATATATAATTATATATATATTAATATTATATATATTTATTATTATATATATATATATTATTATATTATATATTTAATTATATATATATATTAATATATATATATAATTTATAACTTTATATTAAATTTATGTTTTATTACATCAAAAAGATAAATATGAAATTTTATTTATATATTATATAACAAGTATTTTATTAATATATTATTATATATAAAATGACTCAGTAGGATTAATACCACTAATCTTTATAGATAAGAACTATTATACATTTAGATTTATATATTAATAATAAAAATATAATTTCTTTACTATATTTGTAACTTAGAGTAACAAACTGTATTATTTATTCCTGTCTATCTGTCTATAATATGGTTTATATAATCACAGAAACGGAAATATTAAGGATTACTACTTATTATATATATTATCATATTTATTTTATATTTCTGTTTTGTTAAATATATATATTATATTATTTATTTATTATTAATATAATATATTAATATATATATATATTAATATTATGAAAGTTGCATATTTCCCCAATACGAGTACAAAAATCACGAAAGCCTAATAATCTTGAAAACTTAACTATATCACTATACAAGTTTAAAAATAATTACATATTGTTGGGAGAATCCTGGTATTAAATAATTATATTATGATTATTGGAAAATTGTGAACATAATAATAAGTAATACGTAGGTAAATTTTTATATTTATCTTTATAATTAAGTACTATAGTATATATTTTCTAAAATATATAATATACTTTTTTGGAATCCCTCTGATAATATAAATTCAAAAATGACAAATATTAAATAATTATAAATTATTTTTTATTATTATTTTAATAATAACAATTATTATATATATATATATATTAAATATATTATATATTATCAGGGTGATTCAAAAACCTCTGCGACAAACTCGGAGGTTGATAGGGCAAACGATAAGGAACATTTGTTGTTAAATAACCTATGTTGTGTATGACGCTTCGTTTCAAAATTACGGACGATTGAAAGTACACTAGTTTATTTTGTGTGACGCGTCGCATGTAGGTTACGGACGATTTAGTAAACGTGATTTTTAAAAATAGATATTGGGTGAACAGTTGCTGGTCCATAAGTGTAGTTATCGATCTCTGAACGAGTCAAAGCTAGGGGAGAGGGCTTGGCCGCGAGCCACCACGGTACTGGGATACCCGAATGGCCCGAGTGGACACTGTTTTCATTATTCTATATTAGTGCGAGGTACGAGGGGCGGAGGACGAGTACGCGCACTGCGACGATGCGCACCATATCACACAAACATCTGTATGTCGCGGGGGTTCCGGAGACCGAGCTCTCCTAGGAAGCGGGAAACTAGTCCTACATGCACGTACATTCACTGCGAGTTGCACGAGAGAGACCCTCGACTCGCGGGGAGGTAATGGTGAGACAGGTTTGAGCCACTCTGAATGAGTGCACATCTACGTTATAGCACAGAAACAAGAATTGAACCTCTCAAACGGAGTAGAGGAAGTCATGTATAACCGTAATACAGGTCCTAGTTACTGAGTTAATCTCTGGGAGAGTGCTAGTGATCCGTCACCCAATCGCTAATCGAGAATTTCTCTAGATCTGTATGAGTGAATCAACGAGCATATGTCGAAAATATATTAGGGACAAGAGTAAAAAGTATATATATAGCTCTCAGAACTTGAAGGAGGATTATATACATAGACAGACTCTTACACTACCTTAAAAGTATCATTATATTATAAAAATATTAAAACAATTATAAAAATTAATAATAATAATCTAACATTATTATTATTATATTAATAAATTATAATTATATAAATTAATTATATTATTATTATTATATTATTATTATTATATAATTAATATTTATTTATTAATTATTATTATTATATAATTATTATTAATTTTATGAAAAATAAATAGAATATATATATAATAAAATAATTAAGATTGTTTATTTTTAACTTATATGAGCATATATGAATCATGGAAATTATTCTATTTCCGTGGGATGTTCAATTGATGGAGGTTCAATTGATGGATGTTCAATTGATGGATGTTCAATTGATGGATGTTCAATTGATGTAGATATATGGTGTATAATAATTGTTCAGTAATATTTCTAGATTAAATAACATAATATTCACAAATTCAATGAGAAATTTTCCAAAGCTTACAGTCAAATTTGATGACATTCTCACATTAAAATTACTATTCTTGGTAAGTGTAGACAATAAAAGTCTTATTAATCAGCATTTTTCCTCTATAAATTATTGCATTTTGAATCTATTAAACTCGCATTATTTTTATTCTGTTATCTATTTGGCATTTTCCATATTCTTCTGACCGTTTTCATCCAACAGTATTGTTTCTGACAGCTCATACTGCTTCTCCTAGTACCTATGTTACCTCTATTTTGGAACACGTTTCACAAATTCTAAAACTATCACTTCTAGAGGACTTCATACACCTCAATAGTTTCTTCTCTTCCAAACTGTCATCTATTCTTCCGTGGTTTACTTCATTGCTGCCCTTTACTTTGGTAAGTGCAGTTGCGACCATTACGATGTATTTATTACTTCTACTCTTCATACTATGTAACTCTCTCTCTATTCTCTCTCATATCTCTCAAAGGATAAGACGTATATAATATTATTACAGGGCCAAAGATAAATATATAATTATTAGTTAATCTTTCAGTATAGCCACTTACCTGAGAACCGGTATAATATAAACTTTTTTGACTGGCTTCTCAGCTTTCACGGCTCCGGTGCTACTCACGCTCACGTATTCTGACGTCGGCTCCCCAAGGTTTTCTCGTGTGATTCGTCATCCGCGCGAGAAATGAAAAATTTATTATAGTGTGGAAGAAAGGGTTTCAAATTGATATAGCTCAGTACGAACGAGTATTATTCTTAGTGTTATAATATATTGCTTATTTATGTGTGGAGACCTATTAGCATATAGAGAAGGAACAAATAGAAGACTCGATAACCTTTCATCACACAATCACAAAAAACAAAAAGTATAAGGATGTGAATTCCAAGTAATATATAGCAAAAAAAACGTTATTAGTGTGTGTTTACAAGATTTATTATAAAAACTTTAAATTCTAAGTCGACAAAAAAAGCTATTTTTTAGAAATGTGATTATAAATAAAACCAACTAATAGTATCACTCTTTTCCAACTCTAATATAAGAGGATCAAACTTAATTGATTGAAAATCTATCAGGAAGTATTAAAGCATCTATATTAAAAAAAAGAAAAAAGTTTAAAATTTCAAAGACTGGTTTATCTTAGAATTCAGGACTAGCGTAAAGTACGGTAAGATCTTAAAACTATATTTAGAAATCAAATTAATTATATATGATATTAATATATATATATATTATTATATATATATTAATATATAATATATATATTAATATAATAAATAATATTTTAAATATATTATATATATATATATATTATATATATATATATATAGTTATATTAAGATTATAGAATGATATACCAATCCATATCCAAAATAACCTACAATAGCTACAACATGATATAAAATATAAGGATATACATATGCTGAAACCTACTGTCTTTAAATTTTAACAGAAGGTAACGGTGTTATAAAAATAAAAAAAAGAAAAAAAAAATAAAAAAAAAAAAAAAAAAAATCAATCTAGAAAACTACAATAAGCTACAGTAGAAGAATATCATTATTTATTATGTAATCCTTGTAAATTTTTAGTTAGGAAAATGTAAAAAATAAAAAACATTAAATAAAAAATTGCTATTTATATTTTTTTTTTATTTGGGGGGGGGGGGGAGATGAACTAAAATATAGATTTAAATAAAATTATATAATATAAAATTTATTTTAATATATATATATATATATTATTATAATATAATTAATTATATATATACTAATTATATAATATCTTATATTAATATTTTATAATTAATATCTATTATATATATATATATATATTAAATTAATATATATTCATATAAAATTTATTTATATATATAATATATATAATTTGTAAGGTATTACACGAAGCATAATGTAGGAGGACTCTATTATATATATATGAGAGCCGACGGTGAAAATCACAAAGGAGGGTATATATACGTTATACATACCTAATATATACCGTAGGGAAGGGGCGAAGGTAATACCTCATACGACACCTACAATTACCTAAAAAGAGCGGGGTTACCGGAGTACTACTCCCGGATGAGGGGAATTTAGTCCTTATACCCGTAGTTATCCACCGGTAAATCAGGCCGTAGTAGTAACAACCCCGCTTATAATCGCTGCCAATCAGAGAGTATTGTCGAGTTATAGGGCCCTTGGGGTATTTCTTTAGTTAAAGAAGCAAAATTAATAGAAAAGTCTTTATTTTAACGAGCTAACCAATAACCGAGATTGCCGGACTTATATCATACGACATTGTGCATTGATGATTAAAACACACTTAATTCGAGAATTCAGGATAACGGTTATTTTTTAAATTACTTTATTCTAAGTAGGATATTCTTCTCTATTTATTATTTATACATTTTCCTAACTATCTATTTTACATAGGAGTATTCACATATTCTTTCATAATGGTGGGATATATCTTTGTCCATAATAAAAAAGTAAATAGAATAAAATAAAAATGAGAATATAAAAAAAAAAAAAATACACTATATCTATATAAACTACAATAGCTACAAGGGAAAAGGAATACATTTTCTGTATCCTCCTAAAAAATTTTTTAGGTTAAGGAAAATGTAAAAAAAAAAATGATTAAACAAAAGTTTTAAATTTATTTATTTTTTATGGGGGGGGGGGAGCTCTCGAGAGGCACGGGGGTGGGGACTAAGAGTAATATATATATATTATATAATATATATTTGTAAAGGTATACTAATAACGGCAAATGTTAAGTAGGGTGAGAGGCTTACTAGAGCCGTATATAGGTGAGAACTAACTATAAAGATGAGGGGATAACTAGTTATACCATATCCCTCGTCAAGGGGTAGAAGGGCCGGAGGTACATCACCCTATGAGTCAATCATCCCATACTATATCCAAAGTGTAGCCGCGAGGCGATTACGAAACTCACGACCATCCACTCGCGAGGCAAAGTGGTGAGGGGAAATAGTCCAACCTCTGTGTCCACCACCGGAGGACTGATGGTGTACCGTGTATGAATGAACCCCCGACTCTATACTCCATGCTCATATTCTGGGATGCGGTAATAACCTACTTTAGAGGGTATTTATTATTTTAGTTTATAAAAAAAAACAAAAACAAATTTATACGAAGAAAATTCTATTTAATTTTAACAATAATATGATAGTTATTATTTATTATAATAATATATATAGTAGCTTTCTATATATCATATTACTATATATAATTATTAACAATTAATATTATTTTTACTTTTTTTTATTTTTATTTTAACATATTTTCTTAACTATATAAAAATTTATATGTAACTTTTGTAGTATTTTATTATTATTTTATTTTATTTTTTTATTTATTTTTTCTATATTATGGGATATAATGTATCAATTCGTCAAAGGGCTACAGGAAAAATTATTGAGATAAGTATCTTTAAAGCATGTTCACCTATCTGCAAATTGTAATTCACAACTCTCACGTCTAGTAGTCTGAAGGAGAACTGAGCGTACTTTCTAAAGTGCTTGTCATATATTTAATGGTATATTATTTTTCTCTCTGCAAATGAAATGTATTCAAGAATAATTGTCTCGTCTGTAGGATAAAAGTCACGGTATTTTTTAAAAAAATCAGACCAGTTTGTTTATTTTTTTCTTAAGATTATATTTGCAATTTAGTTTGCGTTATTATGTGTTCATTTTGTCCGACTTTTATAATATTTAGAGAGTGATCAGCTTCGAGTAGATAGATAAAAAAATCAGACCAGTTTGTTTTATTTGGCTTTTCTTAAGATGTATTTTTTTAACTTCAGAAAACCAAATTGCATTTGAAGCATTTCAAGTCATTATCTATTTTTGACTCTTTAAATATCTAATATAATAAATGAGAATAAAATTTTAGAGCTACTTAATTTTACTGATGCAAACATATTATTTAGATTTGAGCTAATCCTTAATTTTTCTAATCAAAATTATCTTCCACACAATTATAGTAATATTTTCTTCGAAATAACCAATTAAAACTTTCGTCTGCGAGTAATAATAATTCTGGCGTTTCTTTCTCTCCAGATCTTTCTAGCAAAGACATAATTATTTCTCTTCTAAGAGGTTGGGTGCTCTGGGGTGAATTCAGATTTCTTTACACCATCCCAATTGTTTGCTCTCTCTATAAGGGTGTCGTTCGCCCCTGTATGTAATATGCCTCACACTTCTGGGGTGTTTTCACTTCGCAGCACTCCTTGAAAACGCAGAGTCTAGGGATTTTCGTCTTATCAATTTTTTTCTTCACTAACTCTCGACATTGTCTTTTGTCATTCGAGCTGTAGAGTCGATCTCTTTATTCTATCGCTTTTACAACGGACACTGCTCTCTCTCTCTCTCTCTCTCTCTCTCTCTCTCTCTCTCTCTCTCTCTCTCTCTCTCTCTCTCTCTCTCTCTCTCTCTCTCTCTCTCTCTCTCTCTCTCTCTTACAACGAACACTGCTCTTCTGAACTCTTCAATCGGATAACTCCTCCATTGAGAATGGCACGTGCGAAACGCCTTTCTACACAGTCTCATCCTTTCTCCAACTCTCTGACCTCATATTTAACCGCTATGCTCAATCTTACATGTACTCAACTTGCAAAGGCTTGAATACACTCTTTATCTTTTCCAACTTTCTTTCTTTAATTTTCACACTTTCAAACTCCGTGTTTCAAGAAAACGTCGGCATTTAATTTGACCTAATTTTTTATTTTTCCCAATTCTGGTGGAATTTGTAAGTCTTTGATCTTTACCCATCAGAGGGGATAAAAAAAAACAGTGGTAGGTCAACTTTCTTGGGCATTATCCCAATATATATTTGTGCATAACGATATTACCCTCTAGATATGAAAATGATGGAAAACAAATTGCTTTTAAAATTATAACAGACACATTAAAAATTTTTCTTTTAAATTCTACTGAATCCGGAAAACACAAGGAGTTCAAATTCAAAATAGTTCATTGAATACTTCTATGGGTAGATAATAGTCTTACAAGTTGTAAAATATGTATTATACTCGACTAATACAATTTAAAAATAAACCACAAAAATAATGTAATAAAGAAGGGAAAAATAAACAGCATTGAATAATAATAATAATAATAATAATAATAATAATAATAATAATAATAATAATAATAATAATAATAATAATAATAATAATAATAATAATAATAATAATAATAATAATAATAATAATAATAATAATAATAATAATAATAATAATAATAATATTACTAAACATTTTCTAACTACTTTTATATTCCTTAATATAGGAAGAAAATGTGTAACAATCTTATTAAGAAAAAAAATTTCATTGCAAAGTTCATGTTTCAGTTTCATTTCTAGTTTAGACTTTATTTTGAAGGTCATGAGATGGAAAAATCCTTTTAAAAATTATAGGGCGCTCTATTGCCATCGGTAATTTTTCGTTTTTTCATTGACAATTTTGAAATACTATGAAGCACTTAAAATTCATGAACATGACAGATCTGCTTTGTTCTGAAATTCAGTGTGTTGGAGAGAAGTTTACAAGAAGTAAAATCTGAATATGCGAACTTTTCTTGTAACCCTGCCTGACTCTTGAAATTCGCATATCTTGCTGCGATCTTTGACCACCTAAATATTTTAAACAAGAGTTTTGAAGGTGGAGAAGAAAATATTCTAACTGCCAAGGATAAAATCAAATGATTCATAGCAAAAAAATCGCATATGGTCAACATCTCTAGAAAAAAATTATTGAGTCATTACCTTGCGTGCACAACATTATCGAAGAGATTTCGATTGATAGATATTTGCTGGTCCTGTAAACAACCTTATCGATATTTTTAATAAGAGTATCTCCAGAAAATACATATATAACCCCGTCGAGGTTACTTGAGATTTCACACGCAATTACCATTTTTAGAAATTACATCACCTCGACTTTAAATTTAATTTCCTACGTCATAATTTTGTATATAATAAACTATATGATTATTTGTCTTCTGAACACCTACGCACCTGCTAAAGTTTATAACACCAGCCCATCGAGTAACTAGATAATAGCGTAAAATTTTTGTAGCTAATCTCGTAGATTGACAATGACGTTATGAAAAATGAGGTAAAAGAATTACTCGAATATCAGTTCGTTCTTAGAGGAAAAACTGTTTATCATTACTGAATCTAAGCCACCATAACGTCCTCACTGGTAAATCATACACGTAATCTATATCAGGTAGAGTTAAAGTTTAAACTAAAATCAATATAAACATGATGAAGATTTTTAATGAGTAATAAAGCAGGAAAGTTCATATGACTGTCTTCCTACTTTTAAATGCTACACGTTAGTGAGCCAGAAGAGACCTATCTAATTCTACTTGCTAAAAATTTTGCCTTGTGAAGGATAATATAAACATCTCTGCAAACACAAATCTACAACTGTATCTCGCTTTTAGCTATTAAATACGAGGTGCCTATACTCATTCATCGAAGAGCACTCATCAATCTAAGTTATAATGAAAGACAATTTGCGAAAATAAATAAATTGTGGCCTTTGGTGCTACATTCTGTATATAGTTAAATTTTCACATTATAAAATTAGACCTAATATTAATATTATTTTCTTTGTCCTATTTTAATATTGATAGTAACAATTAATAATATTCGCAGATATTTCAAATCTTTTTACATTTCATATGGGCGAAATAAGGAGGCGCTTATGATATTCTGGATTGCGTTCTAGGTTTGTTTCGGCCCATACTTGCTTATGTTTTTGTAAAGCTCTATACACCACTATATAGTTGGCATCCTATATAGTCAGACGATATTTTCGCTGTGGCAATCGAGTATAATTTTTGGGGTTCTTGGATGTCTCAGAGAGTATAAATAATTAGCTTTGTGGCGAGACAGTATATTGATTTGAAAATTTTAGTCCTAAATGTATAATAATTTTAGTATTACTTTTCAGCAGATGGATAGCTTTACAAAATGCATGGAGAGAAGGAGAGGTTATTCGTCGACCAGCTGAATCTATAACTAGATGGTTCGGATTCCTCAGGACGAGCGAGTTGTAGTCTATTATGGTGCGCCAGTCATTAATTAATTATTGATGAGCTGCGCGAGACCCGGTGTTCCTTCTCTGAATTCTCAATTAGCGGGCAGTTAACGCAGACGACCGAATAGCACAATGGGGGAGAAGATCTAGCCAATTATAAATATACTTCACATCTTTACCAATACATCATCACGACAATCATGGGCTCGTCAAAAAGATATATATATACTCAACAATGTTCCATTTATATGGTGAAATAGTTTTTACGTAATGATATAGGGCCTCAATTAGCTTTAGTGAGTGGATAATAGGTATACGGAGGTAAAGTTATGCCGGATAGTATACCTATAACTATCTATTCTCACACCACCTACATCTTGTAAATAAGTTACTCCGATATACGTTAAAACTGACGTATTCCTCTAATCTAAGAAATACCGTGCATAAGTTCACTTATCCACTTCCTAAGCTTATTATGGGTTAGAGAATATAATATTATCATACATATATATAATTATACCAATCACAACTATATAATGGTTATGAGTGATTATTGCTTACGATTGCTATAAATGTGAGCGCTCCATAAGAGATATAACGCGTATATATATATATTGGTAATTACCTGCTGAACCATTGAATGATCAATAAGAACCTATATAATTGAGACATATAATCAAGTTGGACATTTTATAAGTTAATATGATTGAATATGAATAACTTTGAAGGAATCTGACCAATTTTGCGCTACAAGTTTCATTATATGTGGAATGAGCTATTTTGCAGAATAAATAGATTTTAGAATCTACTGTACATTGCATACATCAAATCATTTGTTACATAAATTCAGTTGTTAAATTTATTTGACACATTATTTCGTCAAGTGTTCGTTTATTAATTTTCAGCAATTCATACAATTCAGTCGAAAAACGTTATCGGATAGCAGAATTCATGTTCGTCTAAATTGGATTTATTTACTGCTTTCTTTTACGCACCCAATTGGAACCCTAGCCGCATCGGTGAAAGAGCGGGCAATATGCGCTTCAATGACTTTGTACGATGATGGCGAATAAGAATGAACGCGTCAAAAGAATCTCCAAGAAATTGTATCGGGTGATGAGCTCAGAATTATCTAAACGGCGATGCGAGTGCGAAAATGATAGTGATTCTACGTCAATTTTTCCGCAAACATTATGGACAACCGGGAGCGTGTAGTGCTCAGAAGACCAACCCGGTCGAGAAAGTTCGCAGTTAAATTTCATATTTAACGAGAGTCTTTCCCTATTGCTTAAGCTTTTAATTGACGTCTTCTGTGTTCGTTTTCGGTTTTTATGGGTTTTATATATTATTTATATAGAATGATTGACATCAGTTTCTTGTAGTACTATGTCTATTAGTACTAATATTTATACTTTTGATATGATCATATCTTATCACTGAAAAAAAGCCTATTTAAAATATAACTAATATCATTGGTCTGAGGAAAATATATTGGAAAATTGATGTACAAGTAGCAAACTCGTCAATAGACTCGAGTATAAATAGTATTTCTCCAGTTGTGGTAGAATTCAAAATTCGAATTAATGTTAGTTAGTATGAACTATACTACTAAAGATCATTGCTTAAACCAACCACTAAAATAATGTAAACTTCTGCTTATCAATGTTTATCTCTCCTGCCCCCTCCTTTCGAAGAGCAAGGGGCTTGTCTCCCAAGCCCGTGCACCTATGTGTGTTGCGATGTGAGCGTGTTGTGCTCTCTAGTAATATATATAAGTGGAGTGGTGGACAATAATTATTGAATGGCCTTCATGTTTAGGTATTCTATTATGAGCTTGAGATTCTACTCAGCGGAAATTACTGCAAAGAATATTTTTTCTTCAGTAATTTATAATATTAATATGTTACTCAGTCAAATTACATATACCTGAAGAAGAAGGTTTAATGGTTATTATCTCGCTGCTATCCCTTGCTAAGCATAATTGATATATATAGCATCTAAGTTCTCTTTTTTTAAGTTGACTGTAATATATATATAATATAACGAAAGTGTTTCCGGATCAAATGCTGACATGTCCCAACAAGCGGCGTTTTGAAAAGATGTAAGTGAAAGAAAGTGTGGAAAGTAGAACATGAGAATTAAGCAAGGTGTCTTTGCCACAAAACAATCTAGCACCAAGTGCTATACGAGTTGTCCAGATCTTAGCTTACAGACTATGTGGGAAAAATTTACGTGTAATAAGGTGCGTTGTTTGTACCCCTCGATCAAGCGGCAAGGAGATTTCCCTGCATTAAGTAGATTAAAGCGACATATAGCACGAAATATTCCAAGTAGGATATACAAAGTGCGAATAGCAACTTATTTGTAAAATTGATCACAGCAAGAACAACTTGAGTTTCTGTTGTTCATTTTCTCACAGTAAGAAATTACAGCAACAAACAAATTCCGTACACACCTGCGCATAAGAGACGAGTTGCGATGAACTGAGAACATAGCCTAATGCAGTGTGTGTGGAAAAGCAGATATGGTGTGATCGAATAAGTATATAGAAGGAGTAAAAAACACCCCAGAGAGAGAAAGTCCTAGGACAACACTTTTCAAGTAATATTGGTGTGTGGCGAGATTATATCTAGCCTAACATGAGTACGGATTACGCTACTACCATTGAGCCAGAAGAGATACAAAAAAATCGGACTCTATTGTGCTATAAAAGCTAACGCTGAGCCTGTCAGAGGTTCGAAATGTGTTATTTACATGTGTCGCTCTAGAAAGTGTGAATGTGTCTAGACACCTTTGACCGATACATACGTAAAGATGTACTATTGAAAAAAAAACAAAGTGGGAATTGATTGTCAGAGAAGATAAAATACTTATGCAGAAGGGAATGGGATATTATCACCAGAAGAGAAGAGAAAAAGGTGCAGGAGATTTATGAGAGTGTAGAGTTTGCGCTCAGCTGGCAACGATAATGATAGATGATGAGAGTACGACATAAATTCTTTTGTAGTAGATACGTGTGAACATGGTTTATGATGGGATATTGCGATATAGTAGGCTGCGTTAGGTTTTTTTTTGATGCCTCACTTAGGTGAGAAGCATGGATAGCCTCGATCGAGTGACACATCAAAATAGCGCTTTTCCAATATATTGGTCAAACCACGGCAGATTAAGAAAGTTACGGAGAATCCAACATATTCATGCGCACTTATCCAGTTGTCCTAAGAGGGCCACTAACATTCAGTTGCTGTGCTCAAAAATTATATAGAAACCGGATTTTAAAAAAGGACGAGGTTCTTATAGTACACAATTATAACATTAAATCTTCATTGATTTCATCATGAGGGAGGGTGTGTCTCTCTGATGAGTATGGGTTGGCATCGAGAGTATATATAGGAGAAAAGGATGTTAGAAAGTGGTTTGAAGAAATGTATCGGATAATATGGTTTAGTGTGTGTGTTGTAAAACCTGCAGTGGGAACTTGAATAGAGAAAAAGCTTTCTACTAATACTATATTATCATGAGAAACATAGCTCAAACAGTTGATTGAAAGCTCGAAAGTAGTCTCTATAGTTATAATGTAATTATAAAATCCACAAGAAAACTCTCAGATAACCAACTCAATCGAGGGGATGCGACACTATATGAACGCGTGGTTTATTCCAAATTGTTAAACCTTTCTATGATAAGTAGCATAGAACTATACAAACGCGAAACAAATTATCTTTATGACAAGCCCAGAGATACGTAAAGCTATGCTTAGCGTAATAGAGTGTTAAGCTCAATTTTAAATGGAGTATGGTGAAACTGAAATGAAGTGAGTGTCTCGAGGCAAATACGTATGCTGACGGATATGTTTATTATCAAGTTATAAATCGTCAGAAGTGTCAGCTACTTTCGGACGCGAATCCAACCAAGCTTGTAGGTATTAAGAAAGAGTAAGGCCGAAATCGAGAGAAAATCGGCCCCAAAGGGGCTAATTTCGCTCGTGGAGTAAGCAGTACCCCACGAAACAAGAGCAATTTAGCGGATAGACCTGGGACCTGAATGCTTTGTCTGTTGCCTGTATCATCTAGGTATTTATGATACATAGTGAAGTAGGCACATGTACTGAGCAAGCATCAGTTTATATGTATATGAAGGATATGGAGACAACGCACAGTGAAACTGTAATATATAGCCTATTTTATAATGTATTTATTCATGTTAAGAGAAATGAATTTGTCTTCTAGTGGGAGCATAGATCACGCAGAAAAACTTTTGGATTATAATGCCAGTAAACTTTTTGCACTTCTCTCTCTCATGTGAGAATAAATCCACTTATCTTTAATTTAATAATCAGCTTTTATTCAGTATTACTTATATTTATATATCTTTTAGTATTGGAATATACCTAAACTATAACTCACTGTCGTTAGAGAGGGTGGCATATGATTGTGTCATTGACGCAAAGCTTTACACGATCCCATGACGCTTACTTCTAGAAGTTAATTCTAATCCACATTATTTGAATATGTATAAGGTAATATGGCTTCACATTTTGAACCATGTTGTGCGTAAAAGTTTTTAAATTAATTAAATTTCTTTCCACACATAATTATTCAAAGTATAATTTTTGTGTCGTCTTTAAGATCTGAAGAAAGCTTTAACACATCACGTAGTAGTGCAGGAGAAGTGTGTATTTAGTAGTGTATAGTGTGCGTGCAGAAGATCCGGTTCTAATACTTACTTTTTGTCATATAAATATAAGAGTCTTGTGTATTGTTATATTGTGTGTAGTATGCTTCAGATATCTGTCGATATCGACGGGCGGATATGGAAAGAGTGAGAACGTCAACGAACATAGTAGACGAGTAGGTTGTGGCGAGAAAAATTGTACAGTATCGTTGTAGGAATCCAAATAAATGATAAATTGAGACTCGGGTGAGGCTAACAATGTCATAAAGCGTGAAATATATATAATACGTAATTTAGAGTAAAAATCTATGCCATGGTCTTTTGTTTGTACATAAACGACCAAAAATAGTTGGTGATTTCTCTCTTTTTAGCAGGAAATTTTAATTTTTAAGTTATACAATCATAAATGTTAATCTGACTTCCATTAGCAGCTGTAGGAAAGCCAATAGGATCTTTCTTTGATATCTTTGACCTATGGTGAATTACAGGTATGCAGAAGCCTTTAAAATAGAAAAGGGAGACAACATCGCACGATGGTAAAATCATAGAGACAAGATCACAGTAACGATGTGTGGATAATTGGAACAAAAGCTGCTTCGAAGTAGCTTTACGAGGATTGAAGAGCATGCATTATGAAACGAGGAGTACACTACGCGATTTTTTATATTGCGAGAAAAAATGTTTATGATCCAGTCAGTTTTAACAATACAAGTAAACGACACTTGGATGAGACATGGAGGCAAGGCCCTCGAAAAATGTAACATAGGCATGTCGGCTTTTCTTTGATCTCCCCTAGTTCAAATGTGCAGAATTCGAAGCCTCTTTCTTAGACAGATTTTCAACTTGCCGTGGGGCCTATCGCAGCTATGTGTATGACGATTCTCTCAACGTGAGGAACTCTTGCCCAGAGCTTCACATTATAACTTGCCTGTTGTAGCGTCAAACCCTCCTTTTTTGAATTCTGCAAGATTATCCGTTTGCAACTCTGACTTTATTAAATTCTGACAACTAATTTATTCATCGAGAGTGAGGATATGCATATATTGTCTCTTCTCTAATGGCGAACTCACTATGCATTACTTCAATTACTGGTCTGCACTCATAGTGAGAAGCCTCCTACACGACCTCAGCAAATTATAGTATCGTTTTACGCCATTAGTAGCATTTTCACTTGAATTATTGAAACATGAACGAAGATGAAATAAGCAGTGAGCATAAATTGTAATCAATATAAATATTATTTATACCTACATTTGAGTTATATATTATATATGTAAATTTTAATTAAATTTTTATTACAAAATTTGGTATTCGGGGGATATAGCTTTTCCTCCCTAAGATATCATTTTTCATATATTATTGTAAAATTAATATTTTATTAATACTTTATATATCAAAATTTTAACTAGTGAGTATAATGATTACCACTGTGATATTAATAATAAATGTATACTTTTACTTTATTAACAGGGGTCGAACATACTAACCCTTATACTAGTATTATATTCCTATTTGCTGAAAGTGATATATTAGTGGTGCAGCTTGAGGGTATCCAGCATATTAGTTTATATTATATAAATATATATTATAGTATATATATATATATATATATATATTATATATATTATATATATAATAATAATATATATATAATATATAACTATATAATATATAATAAATATATTATAATATATATATATACTGTGATGGCGCTTGTGCCTAACAATAATTGATTCCATATTTGCTAAAGTGCTCATCCATTATATAGTAGCTCAACTCTGATAGTCTCATCTTCACGGTGTGAATGTGAAATGGATATGTTAGGCAAAAAGTGAGGTCCATCTTTTCGAAATCTGAAGATGATCGTACAGATCAGGTTAGACCTAAACCTCTATATGTCCCATGATCAGAGAGAGCGAACCTCTTATTATATATGTCCCAACCATTATTCATTACGTGAGAATCAATCCAGTATAATCTTAATTGTAATTTACTTATTGATATGTATGTAAGGCCTCCACTTCTGGAACATATACTTACACTATATGATTACTAGATTTGAGTATTTTATTATTGGTAGCCATATAATTTATATTCAAATTTTAGTTGATGTCGTGAGTGCGACGTGTGAAATGTGGTCTTCTTTCCTAGGTTGGGGATCACTTCCCTGTTGATTGATGAAGGAGTCACAGCATGACCGAATAATCTGGGATGTGATTTTCTGACTTATGCGACGTGTGGGATTCCTATGGAACACATCAGCTGCTTGCAGCCAATTTTATTGAGGAATATATCCGCAGGTGCCTCCTTTCAATAGCTCGTCTGGAATAACTATCGGTGGGTATCGGGTCGATTTTTGAGGGGTACCATATACCTCGGTAGAACACGAATGAATCACTCTGTTTCATAAGGTTTTCATTTGATGTTATGAAGCGGCGTATTCTGATAACTGCGGAGGTTTTCCTAATGATGTATTCTCATGTGGCGTGATATGTATTGTAGTGACGAGTAGTGAGCTATCTGGAATCTCCGTTTAAGGGGCTTACTCTGCCGAGGATAATCTAAGGATTTCAAGCTTTACTACTTTTATGCCAGGATCGCTATACTCAACAGTTTCTAAGTTCAGAAGGTGCCGAAACCACAATTTCTTCATATGTGTTTGGGCTGTCGTTATTAGAAGTTTTATGCTTATTCTTTGAAGTTATAGTCCGAAGGTAAGAGAGGACCAAGAAGTTAAGCTTTTTCTATTAGAACAAAGAATCAAAGTAACTAAATATATATATATAGGCTATATTATAGTATAAATCCACTATACTATACTATACATAAACCACTTTCCTCAATCAATCCCCTTGTTTCAACCGAGGTAATATTCCTGCAACATAGAGTATCTATTTCATAGTTCTTCTAGATTATTATATGACGTTATTCAAGTGGGTTGTAGCGGGCAGCTATATATATAGAGGAATCGATCACTCTACAACTCTCGATTGATAGGTTATTTAGAAGTTGTGACCGTCTTAGTTCTCTTATATTTTAATATTCATTATATGTCCATCATTTTCATTTATTATTCTCAAACATGACTATACATTGATATTATTAATATTTTCATTACCATGGGGATTATTATTATAAAATTTGTGATTGAGCACCAGACCTGCTTCTAGTCGAAGTCATCGTTGTATTCTACAAAAAGTTTTTTTTTTTTTTTTTTTTTTTATTTATTTTTATATATTTTTATTTTTTTATTATTTTTTATTTTTATACTGTCTATTAATTGTATACATACACTTAAAAACTTATTATTTCACTGTTTTATATTATTTATTTTTGTTGTAAAGCACTTGACTCACTTTAACTACAAAATTACCCAAGTAGGCTAAATTTGGTAAAATAATGTGTATTTATATAAAATAAATAAATTATATAAATACATATAATTATATTTATATAAAAATAGGTCCTAGTGTGCTACTCAATAAAGTTGGTAGATATCATTAGATATAGCCTTATTATAGATGATAATGACATGAATTAGATTCAGTATAGGGCTATGGCTCTATAAACTTATAAGTACTAGGATATCTCTAGTTTTAACTATAAAAACTTTTTCTTTTTAATTTTTATGTTTTTCACTTTATATCTGTATATATTATTATTTTTTTTCTTTGCATTTTTTATAGACATTGTGTATTATGCTAAATGGTTATAATGTTCTTTATTTAATTTTTTTAATTGTGTGACGTACTATTTATACTATAGTGCGTGATAGTTGCCTTCTCATTTAAATGTACTAAGTATTCTTAATAAATTATTTAATTTCAATGAAATGTATTTTGGTTAGTTTAATTATATAAAAATTAATTAACTATATATTATTATTAGTTTATCATTATAATTGTTATAAACGCGAATATATATGCTATTTTCTGTTATACATGCTTTAAGTATAAAATATATGTAGATATAGTCACCTCACGTGTTAGACTTAGTCTTAGTAGTGATCTATAAGCATATATTACCCATAATGAAAGTATATAATAATAGTATTTATTTTATTACTTAAACTATTATATTTTTATATTATTATTAATTTTTCTGCCTAATTTTATGTCAAAGTGCTATATAATAAAATTAAAGATATTATAGTTGTTCAAGTTTGTATATATTTAGTGATTATTAATTATAATTATATTTATTACTCAACGTGACTTAGTGTTCCGCATTGCTTAGCATGAGGCGAGTTATGTCTCTGGTAGTCTCTGAGCAAGGTTTCTTATTGTATGTCTTTCCTTGCTATCAATACCTTCTATTCACGCATAATAGGTCAATGCCTCTTGATAGAGAGAACGGTTGCTTACGGGAACCCAAAAATACTCATACATAATCAGAGATCGTAGCACAAAGAATTGTAAAGGTAAATTTTTGATCAAAGTGACATCGATAATTTGAGAAACGAGCCATTGTGGAGAGCCACATTTCTCTTGACCAACAATTAGATTAAGTTATACATACGTATTTTCATCTTCTCTCTTAATTTTTTGTTCAATGAAATTAGGAAATACCACACAATTCATATATGATAATCTTATAACGCCTTTAACAATTAAAATAAAACCGTTAAATTACAGTTATTATTTATATAATACAATAAATTTGGAAACTCTTATAAACGGCACGTTCCGTTCAAATTATTAATATATTATATATATAAGATATATATATATATATAATATTATATATATATATATAATATAATATATTATATTAATATATATATATATATATTATTATATATATATTAATAATATATATATATATATGTTTTTAAATTATAACAATTAAATATTATTAATATAATATAAAATTATAATATATTAATATATATGTATACTCTAGCAGTATTTTATAATTATATTTATATATATTAATAAGTAATATAATATATTAATATTTAATATATATAGATATATTATATATTATATATATTATATTATACTTGATCTATATTTAAATGTATCTTTTCAGTATTTTGTCATTGTATGATAGTACCTTTGTTAGTATGTAAGATTTATGCTATAATATAAGTAATAAATAATAAAAATATTACTACTTTAGTAAGATCGCAATCCTGCATAAAGTAAATAATTTTAATAAGCAGTACTTTTATAACTGTTTTTGTTTTCAAAATATTAAAGGAAATTTTCTAAACAGATTTCTTGAGGTGTGTATTCTAAAGAATTTCCGGATGGTCATTATTCTGAAACCTATAACTGTTAATTCTTCTTAAGTGTGATAAGGAGCCATGTTTTTTCTGTTTCTTTAAACAAATTAAATGTTCGTCATTACGAAACGCATAAATCTGTTGAATAAAAGACAAAAATAATATGCACTACGTGTAACAATGTATGTGCGGGACACTTCAGTTATTGACTAATAAACTGACACTTTTGTACTGAGCATAAATATTCGAGTACGATAACTAAATATAGGTCCTCAATAAGTCACTCACAATCTGTAAAGGCAAATTATCACCGTTTAATTCTATAACAAGTTACCTATAAAAATTATATTCCACTGAAGCTCACATATTAATGAGCTATATACTCATATTAACCGGCGTTTATCTTTTACTCGTCAAAATGTCTTGTGAATTGTCAAACAAAATAAATGTAACTCGGTACGGTTTTTCCATGGTTGTTAGTGGGTTGTCTCATTACCATTTCGCACGCACATTTATTTTATAAAGTGCATTTTTGGATGAATATTTGTCCACACTTAAAATTTATATACCTCGAGAGGACTTTTAAATATATAGCTTAAGGGATGAGACTTTTCTCTTCTTCCTAATATCTCTCGGCGGGTACTACCCATCACCGTGGAGCTCGACGATTAGACGATAACTCTCTTTTTACTCTCTTCAATTAATATAGTCTATATGAAAATTCCTACTAGTTTTATGTGATTTTGCATATAGTTGTGCGTGTGCTTCTCGGAAGATGATTATCCTCGCAGAAGATGCATTCAATCAGTGGCCTGTCCATCACTATATTAAAACTGTGCGCAGTTGCGCTCAAAAAGTCCGGTCTCCACAGAACCTGTCCAGGCGCGATACCTTCTATTAGAGACTTTCTTTAAAAGGAAGAGGACAAAGGGAAAGAGAGAAACCCATAACCACTTAAGAATATAAGTTCCTGTGTTATGTCATTTTAAACATGGATTTATGGCGACAAGAAAACGGGCAGCTTAAACTCGATGGGCTGAGACAAGCAAAAAGATTACTGCATTTTGTGTGTGAGAGATGGTTTGGTCAGACCCCACCCACACTGCTCAAATAAAGGCATTGGTGTTCAATCTTTCAAATGTTTCCTCATTTGTTCCTTGTTCAGTGTGCAACCATTTATAATTAAGTGTGATAATGCTCTTTTTCAGAGAGAGAATTATTTTGTTTTATAATATAACTTCAAAATGATATATATTCATCCAGTTGAACTATACACTTTAATAAACGATCTCTAACTCAATTTCTGTGTCGATCGTTACTGCCAAATTGTTATTATTTTGAAAACTATGCAAAGATAGAATATTTTGTGAATATGATGGGAGTCGTCTCGATAGTGAGGAGGTGTAACTCGATAGATTTAAGATTTGTTGATATACTATTTTCGACACCCGTACGCTTGAAAGATTTACATGGGTTGGAGGATTTTATAAGTGTGGTTTAATCTTCTGTACACCGCTGTCGCAGTCCCGAGGACACTGCGGGCGTGACGAGCATCAGCCAATCTAGCCATTAAGACTATCCGGACAAGGAAATCGTCGCATGCTCTCTCTTTGAGGAGAGACATTCGCCTTTCTTTAAGTATAAATTCTTTCTCAAGGTGATCAAAGTCTCATTAGACTGCGCTACGAGTTATAGGCCTCTCACATTAGTGCTCGAACGTGTGAGCCTCAGTCGACACGATTTATATGAATTTTATGTGACTCTAATTTCGACGTTCTGCGTAACCTTCGTCACAGATCTATGACAATAGTGATCCTTGTGCTTTACTTATAACCATTACATTTAGAAGAAAGACTGACAATATTTTGAGGTTGTTTATCTAACTCAGGAATATATTATTTAAGAATACTAACTTGTGTCTTATTGGTTGTGAAAAACGATTTCTTTTTGTTTCGTCTAAAATCTGATCTTGTAAGTTCCTTGACAAAGGGACAACCCCTTAGTATTTGGTAAGTAAACATTTTGAATAAGTTGTGTGTGCGCTCCCAATGGCAGGCTGAGAAGTACCGGTGAGCAAATTAATAACAGTGAGAAAGAATTAAGTAACAAAATACAAATGATTTTATGTGTAAATTTATAGTTCTGATACTGTGCGTGTATAATATTAATATATAGTATATATATTATATATATATATATATATATATATATATATACTAGTTAATTTAAGTATTATTAGTGATCGAGAATAACGATAGTAAACAAGTTTTAATCAAAATATAGTTATGTAGGTATAGATAAAGGGATGATAAAGCTATAGATAAAATTTTACTCGGAGAAGTAGTTTTGTATTTTACTTACTTTTGGTAATATAAAAACTATCTCCAATTCAGAAGTACAAATAATAAACAAGGCTTTATGTTATAAATGCGGACCTTAAGACCCGCTATGAAATATTTGATAGATTTATAATAAAGTGATATGATAGATAGAAATAAAGAAATTATAGTACCAATAGTAAAAAACCTACAGTATATTGCTATATATATATTGTAGTGATATAATATAAATTATTAGCAACCTCCCTAACATAAATATACTTTACTTTGAGATACTATAATAATTTATTCATTATATTTTTTTTCTCCTTTTTAATATCGTTTATAATCACTCCTAATTCTACCAAGCGCGTTTACTAGATATAAGTAATAATGTAAATTATTTATATATATATATTCATTTCCTTATATAATAATTTTATAACCGTTTTTTTCGAGTTTTTTCATTTAGTTTGGACTTACTCAGCTATCTCTGAATAAGAAATTAGCTATCACCCTGATTATATTTTTTTTTAAATGCATATATCAACTAAACATATATTTTCCTCAAGTGAATCCTGTATTTGACAATCTATTCGGTATGTTGATGGTACCGCTGTTCATTGGTACGACGATGATATTCTTGGACCAGAAATTTTGGATAACGTTCATAATATGGACCCTAGTAAATTTATTTTATACTCAGAAGCCTGCACAGGTTCACATTTAGGAGGTGTTGTTCTTGGAGCGTGGGACCGTGGAGAGCAGTATGTCTGCGATATAATAAATGTAAATGCTAAATTTTATTTTAGATGTTAAATAAAATTGTTTATTAATGTGTTGTCTTCTTGAGGCCGGGAAAATAAAGTTTCAAAAATGAATAATATTAGTTATAAATTAATCAAACGGATTAATCAAACTCATAAAAGGAAAATTAAAACATGCTAAAAAGGTTCTCTTTTCATCTTTACAGGATCTTAATCACTGGTCGACGGGTTGGGTAGACTGGAATATTGTTCTCGATACAGAAGGAGGACCCAATTGGATTAACAATTACGTAGATGCTCCTGTTATAGTTAATGCAGTAAGTATGAATAAAGTTTACAGCTACTGACGATACTTTTCAAATTCAAAAATGGTGTAATTAAAGTAAAATTTGAAATAGTGATAAGGACACAGAAACCACAACCACTGAAACAACCATATTTACCCATGCATTTTGCATCTTTTTATCTTTCCTTGAGAAAACGTTGCATTTTTTCTCATAATGCAATTTGTACCCTTGTTTCAAACATCTATTTGCTGCATTACCCCAAAACTCTTTCATGACTGCATTACCCCAAGAGTCTTTCGTGAAAAAGGTTCTTTCATCTTCAGTTTTCCTTCTTTCTTCTTTCTTCGCTTAGATTAACTAAAAATTAACTAATTAACTAAAATAAATGAAAGCATGCAACACAAAGTAAACTGATATGCATGCAGGCGGAGTAAGCTTTTATTTTTATTTTTTCAAATTTTAAATGTTTCAAAATTTTATCTAAATATCATAATGACATTATAATTCATATATTACAATTTAAATTAATTAAAGAAATAAAAAGATTGTTTTAAATTTACTTATAAAAAATTAATTATCTCTAAGATTATTGAAGCGTGATATAAGTACTTTTATTATTGTAAATTTAACTTTTATCTTATTTCTCCCACATGACTATGAGATAGTGTAGATTCTAACATTTTAAGACCTCTATCATTACTTATTTATGCTCTAGCCTACTGTCTTCAAGAAATGTTTGTTCGAATGAGAGATTTTACGTCAAATATTTTACATCTCGAAGTTGATTAATGATGAATTTAAAAACAAGCTGGCCTGGTAAACTACCCTCTGAAGGAGTTGTTTATAACGCTTATTACGTGGTCAAACAAAACTTTTATTAAGTATTTGAGGCGGATATCTTATCGATCTATACACCATCTCTCTCAGTAAGGTAGTGTTAATCAAGATCAGTACAGTTCGGTCTTTATGTGAACAGGGACTATTTCCAGAGATTTATATGAACAATAACCAATCACTGGGCGACAACTGCGGCCCTTGCATAAAAAGTTACTTAATGACCTAAATCGAGGGAAATATCTCTCTAGAGGGGTTATTTTCATCTAACTCGTCTCTTTGATACTAATTATATTTTGTGGTTAATTCGTGTTCCAAATTTGTAGCTCAGACGTGACAAGACACACATCTTATAGGTGATAGTTAATTAATTATCTACATAAACAGAAGATGACTGTTTATATGTATATTATATAAATATACATACAATTAAAAGCCCTAAACGTGGCTTATCGCACATTTTCTTATAAAATTAATGTTAATATGATTTCACATAATCTAATGTTAAATAAAAACCCTCTTTACCTAACATACAAGGCGTTTTCAGATCTCATAATTTATATATATAATTTTTGTATATATAATAGTATATAATATTAATATATATATTAATATTATATATAATATATATTAATATATATATATTTATATAGATATATTAATATGAATATTAATTAATATTAATTAATATTATATATATTTTATGTGTTGTGTGTTAGGTTAGTAATAGATGTGTAATGTATGATGTATATGAGTTGATATATATATTATATATATATATATATATATATATATATATATATATATATTATATATATTTAGTGTTGATATAGGTATATTAGTTTATGTAGTATGATGTTGTCGAATCGATCCTGAAAAGTTCAGCATGTAAATACTAGAAAACGTATAACCAGCTGTCAGCGAGTGAAAATTACAAAGGGAGTGAGTGCTGATTTTTTTAATTAATCTCACATTCTTGATGAACATTTTCTGAAATTAATATAATGG
>JABUQX010099469.1:0-16232 GCA_015478945.1 Trachelipus rathkii
TATAGCTAGACTATACCTTATTGTATATTATATTATTGTATGATTTTTATATTCAATTTTTCATTTAAGTTAAAATATATATATTATATATATATATAATATTTATAATATATATATATATTATATTATATATATATATATATATATAATATATTTATAATAATTAATTCATAATTATTATATATATAATATTATATATATATTATATATTAATATATTTTATTAATAAATATATATATATATATATTAATTATATAATATATATATAATATATATATATATAATTATATTATATTATTAATTTTAAAATAATTATATTAGGCTAATTATAATATAATTATATAATTATTATATATATTTATATTATTAATATTAATAATATATAATATATATAAATATATATTAATATTATTAATATATTAAATTATAATTATTAGTTTTATATATATATAATATATATATTTTATATACTAATATAATATTATATTATTATTATTTATATATTCAGTAATATATTAATAATATTAATATTAATTATTTATATTATATATATATATATAATATATTATATAAATTACATATTAATATTATATTTTATATTATATTATTAGTATTAATTATATATATATTATAATATATAATTATATATTATTATAAATTATATTATTAATATAATATATTATATATATATATATTGTAATATAATATATATATTTATTTATATATATGATTATATTATAATATATATTAATTAATATATATATTTTATTATAATATTAATATATATATAATTATAATTTTATATAATATATTATATATATTAATAATTATAATATATATATAATATATAATATATTATATTTTTATATATAATATGAATATATATATATATATTAATTATTATTATTTTATAATATATATTATATAATATATATATAAATATATTAATATATTATATAATAGACGCTACGTATTAAATATTAATATATATTTTATATTATTATATAAGATTAACCATTACATTCTTTATTTTAAATTTATAATATAATATATATAATATTATTATATATATAGTATTATAATTTTCCGTATAAATATAAGGTATTACCCTCTGATGGCCCAGTCCTGTTTCAATTATCCAAGTAGAAAGATGACAATTGTACTTTTATTAAATGGATTATACTTTGATATAGCTTGTACGTAAACGTAAGTTACCGCATGATAAATAATTAATTAATTAAATTATAAAACTGGCAAATGCGGCTATTTACATTTATAACTTATCACTGCAGACTCATTGTATTATTATATTATCAGATTTTAAGTTTTACAAAATCTGTAATAGCTTAAGATGAAAGAAGACATCTTAGTAGTTTCAATAAATTTTCAATTCTGTGTTTTGGAAGAATATAAAGGCTTTGTGATGTGACTGCCTACTCTAGACCTAATGAGGAAAGTTAATTTAGTTTTTTTTAGTTTTTTATTTTATGTGTTTTTTTTGGTTTTAGTTTGATGCACTGTACAATTTCTATTGGTAATTTATTCTGCCAGTAATATATCTGGTTTCTCACGGCAAGAGTCAATTCACTCTTCACCAGTTTTGCTCATACCCTTAAATATATATATATATATTATTAATATATTATTATATATATATATTTATATATTAAAAATAATTAATATACTATGATTAAAAAGTTATATTCTATTAAGACTTATTGTATCAAATTTAATATATATATTTATATTTATTTATTTTCATTTTATTTTTTAATTTTTTATTTATTTATTTATTAATATATAATTATATATATATTATATTATTATATATTATTTTTTAAAAATATTTATATAGATCTATGAGCTAAATAAAATTATAAAGTATGATTTAATTAATTTAAAAATAATTATATATAATATAAAATTATAAAGTAAGTTTAATATGTTATATATTATAATATTATAAAGTATGTTATTTATATATTTTATAAATAATTTATTAAATTATATTATAAATAATTATATATATTACATTAGTATGTATATTTAATATATACATTTTTAGTCGATAATTATATTTATAGTTAAGTTATTGCTCATTTACGTTTATTAAGTTATTAAGGATTGTCTCCTTCACTGTATAAATGTTTACAATTTTTGGTGATTTATTTTTATTTATTTATTTTTCTCTTTTTTTCTATGGAAAATCTGTCTTGAAAATGAATTTATTTTTATTTCTATTATTTTTTCTAGATTCTTAGTAACGTTACACGTGATATTATATATATATTTTAGTACTTGGTTTGGGCACATTTTCGCGATGACGATTAAGCGAATCCAAAAAATCAAAATTTATCAAAAAATATCTAAAAAATCAACAAATATTGATTTTTTTTAAAAAAATCAAAAATCACCAAAAATTGCCATTCCTATGAATTATTTAATGTAAGACCCTTAGGGTTTAACTATTCAATATTAATATATATTAACATATATTTTAACATTTATTATTATTAATTATTATTAATATTATTATAATATGTTGTATTTATATGTATAGATATACATTTTTAGTGATAATATAAATTATAATTAAAAGTTTAGAGTATACTACGATATGCATATTTATAGTGAATTTTAGAGATTGACGATTATATTTATCATATTCGTTTATTTCCTATATAGATATTTAATTATCTCACAAATTGTTAATATGATGTCCTTTTCATAATTCCGAATTATCGAAATTTTATAACTTTACCAAATAACTCTTCCTGTAATTTTTTACATTATTTATATAGCCAATAAAAATTACTAATTCTTTTACTTCAAGATTTCTATTAATATAGTTTAATGAAATTTCTTGAATAATCAGACATTTATTATTGCATCCACAATATAAAACTTAAATAAATTTATGTAAATAATGTCAAAAACATACCTCAATATAGAGTTATTTAGTTCTGAATTATTTCGTTAGTCAATAATCCGTAATGGAAATACCTTAATCAAATACTATTTATGTACTAATGAAGATTGGTTCAAGACAAGGTGGAGAACAGCATTGAGAGTTTACTATCTTTAACGGCTACTAGTTCCATTATCTTATTCCTATCGTTATGACTAAGAATATGGGTGAACCTAACTTGTTATCACGAATAGGTATTCGCATCACTTTCTTGACGCAGTATTTCTCTAAGCCACTTTTGATAACTTACGCGCTATGAAATCGTTCTTTATTTTATATATATTTATATATAAATATAATATATATATTATATTAATATTAATATTATTAATGAAATAAATATATATATTAAATATATATTATATATATTATATATATATTATATATATAATAATATATAAATTATTATAATTTATATTTATTATTATTATATATCATAATAAGTTATATATATTAATATATATATATATTTTAATATTTATAGTAGGTATAGTTACATGATTTTGAAATACGCATATCGAAATTGTATGTGAAACGATTAAGATGTAACGATAATATTCTTGAGTTAAGTGCAGTTGCCAGGGAGCCTCCAACAAACACTTCTCGCCATGTCTGAAAAAATACTGACATAATTTTTGGTAGTGTGAGATATTATATCGACATAAATCGATACTTATAGTAGATTTATAAAAAACGAGACATTTTATACGATTGTTGATTATAATTACCATCAGAAATTGTACACTTTTGTTGGTGTAAGAATATTTGTCAAAGTCCGTTGTAGGACTGGTACCTTAACCACCTTAGTTAAAGAGAGGGGGTCACCAACCTAGAAATAATTTATAATCCCTGAGCAGACAGTAGCCCATCCACGACTCTCGTTTATTGCTTCTTCTCTGGCGTATCACCTACAGACCTTTGTTCCACACCCGAATGAAGAGCAGTAATTTGACCAGAGCAACTTAATTCGGCCAATATTAATCACATTGCGTAACAAGAACAAAGGAATGTTACAATCTAGACAAGGAAGGGCGGCGGTTCGGTGCGCGTGGATGCGCGCCGCTTCGTGCTCGAAGGCCGCGCGCGCGTGACGCTGGGACCTGTGGCCCGTCACACCTTGTATGTGTTATTGAATAAATAATAAGGTTTCGATTATGCGCCATCACTCAGACACAGATCCTTTCTTTATAATACAAGAGCTACTTCTTTCCAGATTAGTGTGTGAACACTTTGGAAGTCAGAGAACGTACACGATAATACAGATTGACTAAACCGAGTTAAAAAGAGATATACGGGTTATTTTTTCTCACGAGGACACTATCCGATTATGCTGTTATTGCTGACTCTGTGGACCAGGACCAGCTTTCACTTTTCAGCATCCGGTTGTTGACGCCGACGTTGAGAGCCGGGGCCTGCCTCCGACTCCGAACGTTATCGTATCGTGCTAAAATTTGGAGATGGTTAGATAATGAGGTAACCTCAGTGTATAACGAGTTTACGTCCCCGTGGGTCCCCCCCAAAGGGGGCCGCACGCCCACACCTTTTAAAGTGTGAGCAGTTCCAAATTATATTATTAGTTACAGTTAGAGAGTTCTGATAATATTGTGTAGAGTAAGATTACAGTTAGTTGATTAATTAGTTTCTAGAAAAAAGACTGTGTATATTAGTGAAATATCATAAATATATAGATTTGTATGGCTCCGGCAACGAGTGCTTGGAGCCATTTACTGCGGTGACTATTAGTTAATAATCAGTTACGTAATAACTTAGACAATGTTGGTTGTCATATTATTATATTAGTTATTGGATCATGTTAAGATTTCGAAAATTAATGGTTTCAGATACCTTAAAGATAAAAAAAAACTAAAGGAAATTTCATAAGAACAATTTATAAGAATTAAAAATTTCTTATTTTTATTTTATTATGTTATTATATAACTATAACAAATATTATTCGGTATTTTTATATACATAACGACTTATTAAAGGCCAGTAAATATCAATTCATATCAATTAGCCGATCACCAAAACTCATAGATATTCTTTCCGTGTTCCTCGGTCGTTGAATTCTACTATTGATCTATTGATCTATAATGGTGATTGGTTTCCAGTTTGACGCTCTTTATTTGAATCATTATTGACTCTTACACAATGATATAAAGGTCAATTTTTCCTTACTGATATGAGTTGTAGTTACAATTGCTTTTAATTTCACAGTTTCGTCGCACTTATGAAATGTTCAGTAAAGTGCACGGTAACACCGGTCAAACTTACCGAATTAATCACATCTATTCGCTCTTATCCCTGTCACCTCGCTTGACTCAAGTTGGTTGATCCTTTATCCCATCATGAGTTCGTATTGGAGCTTATTTGATTGACGTTCATTACTGTATTTTATAGCGTAAAAATATAGATTACAGCGTCTCTTCTCTCTCACAGAATTCACATGTCCTATAATGCGATAGCTTAATCAACTATTATCTACATACCACTGTTTACTGCTCCAATCCGTCACTTTCTACTTCCGCCACCTAGTTTCAGTGTCGGATCTTGATTTTTGATCTATTGAGTACTCCACCGTCCGCACAGGTTCCGCCGATATGGTAGGTCAATCCCCTATCTATGTGTTATTCTCTAAGGTTGCTGCATACTTTTTTAATACGCCTAATGGACAATGTCATGTTTTACATACCCTAAATCCAGTAAAATCAGTCAATAGAACTAACAAATAGTCAATTTTAACACACTATTAGAAACCATTTTATAAAAAAATAAAATTTTGGCATATTTTAACTTAATTTTTCTGCTATTATTTATTATTATTATTATTCATTATTATTATTATTCTATTATTATTATTATTATTATTTCCATATTAATTTTATAATTATTATTATTAATTATTAATTATTATTATTTCTTATATTATTATTATTTCTTATTATTAATTATTATTATTATTATTATTATTATTATTGTTATTATTATATTATATTATTATTATTATTATTATTATTATTATTATTATTATTATATTATATTATTATTATTTTATTATTATCTATTATATTCCTTCTTTTCCTTCTTCTTCTTCTTTCTTCTTCTTCTTACTTCTTCTTCTTCTTCCTTCTTCCTTCCTTCTTCCTTCTTCTTCTTCTCTTCTTCTCTTCTTCTTCTTCTTCTTCCTTCTTCTTCTTCTTTCTTCTCGGTCGGGTCGGTTCGGTATTATTGAATATTGCTCAGGCTGTTTGTTGGGTTGTTAGGTGGTGTTATTGGCTAATCGCTAATGACTTTTTTTATTGTTATTATTGTTATAATATTAAATTAATAACATTATGGTAATTACTATTATTATATTTGCAGGGAATTTGAGTGAGAATATTTATTACAAAGAGACGAAGTTCAACATGGCGTCGATTGAAAGTTTGAATTTTTCTTTGGAAGAAAGAAATGGAGTTTCTTAAGTTCCCTTTATATTAATGCATTTGGTTCATCTTTGCACATACCTGAGTAATGGCGATCGAACCCAGTCCATCCACCGTAAAACAAACGCAGTTAGAGAATGTTCATTTGCAGTTCTGTTAAAATCAACATAATAGTTAATTATTTATTTATTCAGTATATATGAAGTTAAAGCTGCTATTTCTTTTGTTTTTTTTTTTTTTTTTTTTTTTTTTTTTTTTTTTTCCCTCTCATTAATAGTTTGTTCCACTTGTATTAATACTGTAGAAAAAAGAACCATTATTATATGAGGGTTTTTAGTTACAATTGTTATTTCCCACAGCGCACAAAAATTTTAAATTTTAAAAATTAGTGTTACACGTTTAACGCCTACAGTTTGCAACAAAAAACAAATAGTTTAATTTTTTTAAATATTGTTTTATTGTTCATTATTTTAATTATTTTTTAAATTTATTTCCATTTTTACAGTAGGTTTATTAGAATGGTTGAGCGGATTTTAGATTTCATTGTCAATATATATATATATATTTATATATATCTATATAATTCTATATACTATATATATATATATATAATACTATATTATAACCATATATATAGATATTATATTTATATAGTATACTATATATATGATATATATATATTACTGGCTATTTCATAAGTGGTTGACTCCAGAGCGAAAATCAATAATTAATGTATCGTTATTTAATAAATTTTACGATAAAACTTAAGTTTCTGTCTGACCTTTAACCTAACGAACTAACCTGACTAACCTCTAAACCTAACCTAAACCTAACTAACCTAACCTAACCTAACCTAACCTAACCTAAACTTACCCTAACCTAACAAAGTCTAACCTAACCTAACCTTATATTAACGGAGTCAACCACTTATAAATTCCTATATATATAATATATATTATATTCTATATTATATATATAATATATATATCATATATATATATATATGTATATATAATCCTATTATATATATATATATACTATATATATTATATATATATATAAAATATCTATAATTCTAAGGTATCTCGAAATAACGTATTGATATGTTATAAACATAAAAATATATATAGTTAATATATATATATACTATAATATATAACTATGTCATCTAACTATTGAGTAGAATATTCTAACTCTGAAGGATCATATATATATATAATATATATATATATATTTATATAGTATATATATATTAGTATATATATTATATATATATATATTATACTAATATATTACATATATATAATATATATTATATATATTATATATATATTATATATTATATATATACTAATATAATAATGAAGACTATGTACGTAATATATATTTACGTAAGTTCTATATATATTGTATATATATACTACTATATATATATATATTATATATATATATATACTAAATTAATAAAAGAAATTTGGAAGTCAGGGTAGATTACGTCATTTTTCAATTTAGCTTTTTCCCAACTACTAGTTTTAGTATAATTAGGTCCACAGCTGGTTCTGAAAAATATATTTTAAGTATAAAATGAATGCAGTTTTATTTTGAAACAATCGTAACTTTACTAATGATACTGCTGGTATATTGTACAATTCTTGCAGATATCACAAATGTTGATTCGATTAGGCTTATTCCATATATATACTATACATATATTATTTATAAATATATAGGTTGACCTTTCTAGATATATGTAATCTATTCCCTATGTAAGACATAGGTCTTATTTTAATTATATATTAGTACATATATATATTACGTAGTTGAGCCCTGGGTTGAAATTTTGGTGGGATACCAACATGGTCCAATAGTTGTGCTCCTTGGCTCCGTGTGGGAAACAAAATCATATTGCATTTTACCTCAAATGTCGTAAGGGGGCCAACTTTATAGTTTTTAAAAGGGGTTCTGACTCGTTTTTTTACTTTTTCAAGTTATGGAATTTTATTATTCGCTTTGTTCTTCAAATTGTGTTTGTAAGTATAAGTGAGAGCTAATATTCTGTTCTCATTCAGATTGCCAGACTATTCGACGTTTGAGATAAGTCCTGTGGGTGCAGTGTTTTATTACTATTAATGCAAGACGTATCATGGCATGTGCAACAAAGCATAAAGACAGGCATGCAATATTCGGTTATCTACTCATCACCAATTTGTCGTAATTCATCTACCTACTGGCTTGAGGATGTTTTTTAGAGCCTACAAGTTTCATCAAGTAGTCAACAAAGATGCCAGTGTTACTTATCAGCTAGCAAAGTTAGTGGCAACAGAGGTTAAGAGGCATATACAATAAAAGCAGGGCATTCCCAACAATAAGAATTTGAAAGTGTTTATAGTGAAAGTAGAGACTAATAGTGCAATTGTCCAATGATTTGATGAAATATTCCAAGAGACTCTCAAGAGTATAAAGTACAAAAATCATTTTCTCGTCTCTTCGACATTAGGGCGTGCAAGTGTGTTCATAATGGTATCAGTTGACGTATATCAATGGGCTCAATGTCCCAATGAAAAGAAAATTCCTGTATTGGAATGGCAATTTGGCTTGATCAAAACACTAAATCAACGCATGATAATCAGGAAGAGGCGTGAATCACGGTGAAAGACAGAGAAAAAGCATTGATAACCTTCAGGGAAAGGAAAGAGGAAACGGTTGACATGTTGGAAAGTATAGAATGAGACACAAGGTACGCAAATGAGCATGTGTAAGATTCGTTGATTATCAGTCAGTGAAAGAGTGATGTGTAGAAGAATCATTTTCCTTTAAATCAGAAGAAATGGAAGAATGTACGCTCAAAATAAAGAAGCAACCAGTATCCTGAGTTGGTGTAAAGCATAGAGTGGCAAAGATGTGAGCAATATGAGATTGCATGTCTATAGTTAAATGCTGGGCTCACCTCAAAGGAACCCTCAGACTCTCTATTTACCCATGTGTCTACTCGAACGATTTGTTGATAGGTGGCGATGTTCGAAATATTATCAGACGCCAGAAGAAATACTAGGAGAGACTATACATCGGGTCAATAGAGGAGCATTTGCTTGACCACACAGAGGTATGGGTCTGCATTGGGTTTTGATGGAAAAATAGAATGACATACACTTGTCGATACTGGAGGTGTGCTAAGAAGTTAGACGAGACAGTTACGTTGCTAGTGTCATTTGCCCAGATGCATGTTACATCGATCACGTTAGTCCTAACTCCGGAAGATCTCGAGATGTATTTATTGAAATTCTGGGTATTATTGAACGAACAAGATCTACAGAGACTTTAAGAGCTGTGATTTGCGATGGAACTCCCTGTGAAATACGGGTAAACAATGAATGGAATAATCACAGTGCTGTTGGAGGCGACCACTATTAAAAGACCACTTCAAATGGCTCATATGATGTTGGCATTCTTAATGAACTGCCATCAGGAAGTATAGCAGTATTTTGTAACCAAATGTTCAATCAGCTATGAGACCGGCACTTCATGGTGAAGACTTACCAATTCCAACAGTAGAATGAAATTTTTGACTCTGATGATGGTTCTCCTGAAACTAATGCAGAAGCATCAGCTTCAAGAGATAACACACATACCAGAAGGATCAAATACTAAACCCCACCTCTTAGCACAAGCAGAACTCAGCGATTTGGTTTATAACTTGTATGTCTAAACAACAAGAACTACTGGGTTCACTTTTGCAGGAGTGGAATATATCACACAAACATACTATAATCTCATTATATAGAAATAGAAACCAAAATAAAATTTATTTTTATAAATTTTTCAGAGTAGTATTACCGCTCCCAGATCCTCTGTCAAGATGGTTGCAAGGAATTTCAATTTACTGGAATCTAACAGTATCCAAAAATTCTCCCTGAGGATCAGAACATTCCATTCCTCCAGTGTCCTAAACAAACTCCTATTTTTGGTCATCCAGACAACTTGTTGCTAGCTGGTAGTTGCAGATGAACGGGGAAAACAATAAGAAGATTTTTCATGTCAACAAATTCTTCAAGCAAGAAAGAAAATTTCCTCCACAATGTGCAAGTTCGCTGCTTTTTTAAAAGGCAGCTAAACGTCAATCTCAACGCCACTTCCTCCATGGAACTTATAGACTGGGGGAGTACTCCTACCACCCCCCCCACATCTTCTTGATGATATTAGTGATGATATTTTGGTTAGTAATCAAAAAATTCGCCTACCAAAGTATCCGTGTCCATCGGTCGATGTTGAAAGAATGTCAAAGATGTTTCCGCCTGTTTCTTACGGGTCGTTGGTCATACTCTCAGACATGGTGCAATAGCTAACAACCAAACATTCTGAATCGAAATACCTTCAGTACAGACAAATCTGATTTTTCTATGAGATTTTTGGTACTATCAGGTTGTTAGCATGTAAGAGTGTAAGGATATTTAAGCTATACTGTATATCTGGCTATATATATATTTTTGTTTTTAAATAAAAAGATTCAAGGTAAGTTGGGGTATGAAAACAATCTTGAAGAACTTACTTTTAACACATTTCAGTTTGTATCTGAAGTGAGCACCAAAATAAAGTTGTTCACACATCTGCACTCAACTATTTGTAATGTTTTTCAACCAGCCTGTAAGTATATATATAGTATATACATATATATATATATATATTATATATATTTTATATATATATTTATATTATATATAATATATTCATATATATATATATATAAATTATTCAGCTCAGTGATAATTAATAACTACGCATGACTACATGCAGAACTTTTATGTAGTTATTAATTATAGCCTTTAGTCAGTTCTCTGATAATTAATTACATAAAAGTTCTTTGATAGTAGGGAGCATCGTAGGGAGTAAAGACGATGTTGTAATTCTGAAACAAGAGCTAATTTAAGAAGGAGTCTAAGTCAGTTTGAGTTGGCAGGAGTTGATGTTATGAGTCCCAACGAATCAGTTTGAATCAAATCCACAATTCCTGATTTTTCCACAATCTCAAATTAAGATATCTTTTATATCTTTATTATCATTATTATCTTTGTCTTTATTATCTTTACTATCTTTTTTATCTTTACTATCTTTCAGCAAAACGAACTCAACCACCAACAGGAGGTACAAAGCCAGTCACCTGTCAAAGAAATTGAAACCACCAAAAAAAAGGAAAAAGTAAAAGATGTGAGATTGCCCAAAAATATCAACCCTTTAAATTACCTTGTGAGATTGAGACCTTACATCAACGGAAACTTCACATTTGATGGGCATGTTGAGATGACTTTTGAGGTTCTTGAAGACACCATGAATGTTACTCTACATATTAACGACATTGTCACTAAAAATGAAACTATTAAGGTGAGATTTATAGTTTAAATTTGCATGTTATTTTTACATTTTACTTTTTAAATAAACTTAAATATTTTATTTCTATTTTTGTCATTTGTTATGGATTTACTTTGCACTCTATTAGGTTCTATTAGAACTTTTTGCCTTATCAACCCATCTTCTATCATTAATTCTATCTAATCTATGCTATCTGACTAGTCTATCGTTCTTTATCTAATCTATCTAATCTATCTATCTATCATCTATATATCTATCTTTCTAGCTATCTAATATACTAATATAATGTATATAATCATATATTAATGTAATGTGTATATTTATATACATATGTATTGTTATTGTACTATATTATACCATATTATTATATTATATATATATTATATAGCGTATATAATATATAAACTATATATATAAGATATAATATATATCTATACTAATATTATATACAATATATATATAATATATATATATATATATATATATATATATATTATATATATTATATATATATATATACTATTTATTATATAATTTATAATATTTGTATATATGGCAATAAACAATTTTAGATAATGTAATAATAGAGATAATATAATAATAATAATAATAAATATAATATAATATAATAATATATAATATAATAATAATAAGTAATAATAATAATATAATTAATATTAATAATAATAATAAATAAAAAAATATAATAATAATAATAATATAATAGATAATAATAATAATAAATAATAATATAATAATATATACTAATAATAATAATATATATAATAATAATATAATAATAATGATATATATATAATCATAATACTATAATAATAATAATATAATGTAATAATAACTAATAATAATTATATATAGATATAATAATAAATTTAATAATAAATATATTATAAAAATATCATAACGAAAATTTTAATGCTGCAAAGCATATTTTCCTACATGACTAAATTGCTAATCAATAAGTAATAATAATGCTAAAGAATAACGAATAAAAAAAATACAAACTGCTTTTTCTCTTCCTTCAGATCACTTCCTTAAGGAATAGTTCAAAGAAGTGAGAGTCAAATCTCACAGAGTAGCCGACCCGAACAAGACTTAATTTAGCATAGCTCATTTGGAGGAACCTTGCAGAAAGAGTCAAGTTTATGTCATTTTCGATTTGATTTGATTGGTTTTCTTGAACAAACCAGCTTAAAGGATTTATCGCTCATGTTACAAGGATGAAAAAGGAATCACTGTACCTCTCTCTCTCTCTCTCATACGTATGAGTTTTTCCTTTTTCCCTCCTATCTGCCTGGCTCATCTCTCTTCTCTCCTCGTCTCGTCTCTCTCTCTTCTCTCATCTTCATTATTCTAGCCTATCTATCTTCATTCATATCTATCTAATATCTATCTAATCATCTCCATCTCATCGAGTCCATCTCCATCTCACTCTTCGTATGCTCCATCTCCTATCATCATCTCCATCTACACTCTCTAACGTTGTTGAATTTCATTTCTTTTTATTTTCCTTTACGATCGTCAATGCTTAAGAAGTAATTAATCTTAACAACATATATAAAAGTCAATTGGGTTATATTATTTGTGTCCACTAAGCGATCTAACTCAAGGAAGTCGAGAGTATAGTTAAATAATAAGTTTAACAAAAAGCCAGCAAACCATTCCCGTCTGAATAATGGAATACTACTAATTGTGGTTATATGAGTAATATAAAAACTAACCTGTATTTATAGGTTAAATAATAAGTTTTAAATATAAGTATTTATTGCCTAAATAAAAGGTTTTAAATGAACTATATTTATAGGTTTAATAGTGTTTTAAATAAACTGTATTTATAGGTTAAATAATAGGTTTAAATGAATTCAAAGATAATTTATGAAATTCGTCAAGTGAGGTACGCGAACTTTTTAACGAACTATTTAGGACGAATAGTCAAAAACCACGAGTTTAGATGAATATTTTTTGGCGAATGGTTCGTTATTCGCTTGGTTTGCAGTTCACGAAACGTTTCTCATCGCTTCTCGGTGACAGTGCATATCAAAATATGGATGATTTGTCTTAAAAAGTTCGTTGAATAATTCGTCGAATACCGAATGTCTGTAGCAGCTATTATAATTCAATTAGAAATTATTATTATTATTATTGTTATTATTATTATTATTATTATTATTATTATTATTATTATTATTATTATTATTATTATTATTATTAGTATTTCTTAATTATAATCTATCATATTATTCTCATTATTATTCATGTATTATTAATAATAATAATGCTAATAGATTATAATAATTAAGATAAATAACCATCGCTATAATGGAGTAATGAATATAATTAATAATAATATAATAATGAATAATAATAATAATAATAATAATAATAATAATAATAATAATAATAATAATAATAATTTCCAATTGAATTATAATAGCTGCTACAGACATTCGGTATTCGAATAATATTATCAACGACTTTTAAGACATAATCAGCCTGTTTGATACGCACTGTCATCCGAGAGGCGGATGAGAAGACGTTTCGTAGAACTGCAAACCAATTCCGAATAACGCACTTCGCCAAAAAATATTTATTATTATTTATTAAAATAATTTATTATTATTATTATTATTTATTATTATTATTCATTATTAGTTATTATTGTATTATTATTATTCATTATTAATTATTATTTATTATTATATTATTATTATTATTATTAATTAGTTTATTATTATTATTATCTATTATTATCTATTATTATTATTATATTTATTAATTAATAATAATAATGAATAATGAATTAAGAATCAATTCGATTTACTCAATAATAAATAAGTAATAATAATATATAATAATAATATCATTGGAATTAAGATAGAAACATATATCAATGATAATAATAATGAAATAATAATAATTAAATAAGTAAAATCAATAAGTAATATTCGCTTTTTTCTTTTTAATGGATGATGGATACCGAGGGTGGCGTGAGAAGTGATACATTAATTAAAATTAATAAATAAGTGATAATAATAATAAATAATAATGAATCGAATAATAATAATAATATACAACTAATAATAATAAATATCTAATAAAATAATTAATAATAATAAGAATAATAGATAATAATACATGAATAATAATAATATAATAATAATAATAATAATAATAATAATAATAATAATAATATTATTATTATTATTCATTATTATTATTAATTATTTATTATTATTATGATTACTTATTATTAGGATATTATTTATTTATTCATATAGTTAATTATCTATTAGTTATTAGTTATTATTATTAGTTATATATTATTGATTGATTTTATTATATAATAATTGATTAATTATCACAGTTATTCTCGCATCGCTTCGATTTTATTTTGTCATTTATTGATTAATTTAGCATTCGTAATATACATTTCAACTAATACCCCACTTCAACTCACTTACCAGGGTACGTGGCATCGGGGGACTTCGTGTCATTGACTCCTCCATAATGCCTGAAGTGGTGTCGGGAAACACAAACGCCGTTTCCATAATGATAGGAGAAAGGGGAGCGGATTTTATCAAAGAATATTGGGCTAATAATTCAGTACAATAAAAAAGTGATAAGGAGTTATATTTAGCTTCTTAATAATGGAAACGTTGCCAGTTTCAAGAGATGTGTTAAATTTTCATCTTTAAAACAATGAGGTTCTTATTTGTAATTTAAGATGAACATAATTTTGTTATTAATATTATTAATATATAGTATTATTATATATATAATATTTAATGTTCTTACGTGTGTATATTATGTATATATAGATTGATATGCCGTAGTAGTTGGCTTGAGATATGAGCTATATAAGTGTGTGATGCTGGTTGTATATATATATATAGTATATATATATATTGTATATAGCTAATAGAATACTAGTATATATATGTATAGTATAAGATATATATAAATGATAATATAATATATACTATTATTATATTTAGCAATTGAATTCAAAACTTACATATCTCATTTATCTAATAAATTTTTATTTATTATTATTATTATTATTATTATTATTATTATTATTATTATTATTATTATTTTTATTATTATTATTATTATTATTATTATTATTATTATATTATTATTATTATTATTAGTGTATTATTATGTATTATATTTGATTATTATTATTATAATTATTATTTATGATTATATATTTAAATGTTTATTACTATTTTATATTTTTTTTAGCACTTCTTAAAACTTTTAGTAGCTTCCGTCATCATTAATCATTGTTATGGATATTATTGTATTATTATTAATTATTGATTTATTATTGATTTATTAAATATTATTTGGTATATTATTTTATTATTGAGTATTAAAGCCTGATGTATTATGGATTATTATGATTTATTACTTATTATTATTAATTTATTGACCTATTATTATTAGGCCCT
>JABUQX010099470.1:0-40167 GCA_015478945.1 Trachelipus rathkii
GGGAGGATGGGATGTCGAGAATGGGCTACTTCCAAAATATCTTGCTCTATTTAGTGAATTTGTTCTTGAGCTAATAGATTGGGTTTTTGAGGGCAATGAAACTGATAGTTTGTCTTTATAAACTTCATTTCAAAATTAAGGAGTTCCTTTAGATTAAGCAAAATTTAAGGTGATATCCTTAAAATCTTCATTTGTTAAAAAGAGTAGATTTAAGGGATTGGCGTATCTCTGATTCAGATCTTTCTATTATGTAATAATGTATATTAGGCTCGAATCTTTTTAGACTAAAAGTTTTTAGATTTCGAAATAATTCATCATTGATTGGAAATGTCATTAAAATATAATATCTTGTAAACGAGCATTTGACTCACATATAGATGCTGATTAGGGTATTTATGATATCAGGAACTTAATTATATGAACGGAGAGTATAACCTCAAATTATTCTTGAGGAGGCACTGGGATAGTAGTACTGTAGCCACATAGTTTATATAATTACCTTATGTGTAGTAAATTGGAAATACTGCGCAAAGTTCTCTCTCTTACATGATTTTTAGCAGACCATTTATGCTTTTTATCATATACAGTTATCAAAAATACTCCTTGTCGTTTTTAATCATGAATAGATAGTGTAAATTGTCATCAAGTCCCTTCCCTAATACTTATTCAATAATTTAAAAATAATATTATTAAGATAAGTCTAATTTTAAATTTAAATTATAAAAAAAGCAAAGGACGAATGAGTCCTTAAATCTAATAATAGGCTTGATTCCAATTCAAATTTGCAAAATTTTCAAATATTCATACTTAATGAGGTTAGTGGAAATAAAGCTTCTCATGGTATTGATTCTTGCCACTTCTAGAAGGATCGAATGAGGTTTATTCAATTAATCGATGTAAGTGTTTCGTTCATCGCCTAAGTCATGGTTGATTGACCCAACTGCATGTTTTATCAGAACTAATTGAGGTAAGAATTGTAAAAGATGTTAATGAAATGGTCTATTGCAGTATTTGTCAAGTACCTAAACAACTGCAGTGCAGTGTCACTGGTCTGAGGAGAACTTTCTTTCAGTTGCCAATTTTGCAATAAAAGAATCATATTACTGTTCTTTGTAAGCAAAGGAAAAGTTCCACTCTCACAAATGTTGTCTTAGCTTTTAGCCCAAGGCACCAACTATAATTATATTTGTTACCAGATCATTACTTATATGTAGGATTGGTAGATTGGTAAAGTTTCGGCTTCAGTTCGAGGCCTAGTCGACTGTGGCTTCACAGAGGTCCTACCTTTCTAAAAGAGTGTTGGATAAACTCAATATATTCTGTAGAGAATCATCATAGCACTTCAATTACGATATAATAAATTCGCTATTTTGGTATTTTACCACTCGTCAGTTTTTGATAAGAGACTGTTCTTTGATGTATTTATATGGATAGTCTTGTTCACCCTTCTCTTTTGGGTTGATGAGGATCTTCATTAATGTTATGGAAGATTTAAGTTCGTAGATCAGCTCTATTATTTAAAAAATAAAATATTATAAATTGAAACATTCTGGCTATAAAGAGTCTAATAACTCTTTTTTGATTTGGATGCCTTAATTGGTCATTGATTTAATAGATTATTTCCCTCAACTAGAATTGATTATAAATGTATGAAGGGATCTGCTTTTAAGTTATAGAGATGGTTCTTTATTCCATTTGGGATAATAATACTAATTTTATATACAATGGTAATTCAAATAAGAGTTTCAAAATCCACCATCAGTTGTTCAAAATCATGTTCAAAATCAAAATCACATTGAACTTCAAAAATCCAAAAATCGAATTGGCGGTTAACGTATACCTTGGGTTATATGCAGTCTTTAAACCCTGTCAATTCTTATTTTAAATCCGCTTAGGCATTATCTTAAGTAATTCTAGAGGTAGGCAAGGAGTTAAAACATGTTCAAGTTAGAGTCTTAGGTATGAAGGTATGAGATAATAATGTGTGAAGATGATTTGAAACAGATTGAGAAAAAAATGAACTGTGGTATAGAGTTCAAAGATGGAAAATATCATATACATCTTCCATGGATTGAGATAAACTCCTTGTTGCATTCAATCTATAACAGTTGCTCTTGCAGGTGCTATAGATGTTCATTTGATATTTAAAAATAAGGATTAGTAAAGCTATGATGAATGTTCAGCAACATTTAGTCTGAATGGGTATTATTGAAGTGTAGTATCTCGTCCTCTGAGTATTAAATTTGATTTTGGGTTTCCTCCAGACCTGTTATCAAATATCTGATGAACAAGTATCTAATCAAAGTCCTGTTTAATGTTCTCGTTAAAACTTATTCTTTTACCGATCTTCTAATTGAGGCAGCTTCTATACTGGGAATGATCTTATGTTCTCCTTATTAGGTACATTTAATTCCGGTTTCAGATAATTCAGTTTGTTTATGTAGGGGACATTAAAGCATAGCCTTCCTTCAGATTAAGTTAAAATTTATCGAAGACCTGCAAATCGCTTTTGGCTTTTTTTGGAAAATAGTAATGGTCTATTAAAGGCTTATCGTAACTCCAATCCTATTGTTTTTGGTTTTCACTCTCTCACCTTTCATCTCATATTTTTATCATCAAGCTCATCATGCCTCTAGTCAATGAGGATATGCATGTACTCACGGATTCTATTGCAATAGATTTTTTTGGTTGCACTATATTTAAATTTTATTAGTGGTGGCAATGATTATCAACATTTAAGAGAACTATATCTGTGCAAGCAATAAGGGAATGGAAGATGGTGGTGTTTTCCCTCTTAGTTAGTTGTGGACTCGGTAATAAGGTGGATCAGTTTTTGTGAGCTGGTTTGTGGAAGGAGAGGGTTAGAATAGGTTTCAAGCATCAGTGAAATCGGAGGATAAGGGTGTCTTGGGATTGTCTTTTTAATCCTCTTACGGATAAGTTAAAACTAGCAAAATTTGTTCAATTTAATGCTGATCAATACAAAGATTGTTGTTATCAGCTGTGTCAAAGGTTTTTTGATTTTTAATTATTTTTCTGTAACTTTAAAGAGGTCGGCTGATAATTAGTGGAATTATGCAATTAGGTCTCAATTGGGATGAAAAGGTCCTGCCGATGTTTTAGTTTTCTGGTCACTCGTTCAATTTTAAAATTAATTCATAATATTATATTGAAAGTGTGTTTCTCATTCTACTCCCCCGGTAAATTTTTTTTCTGTTATCGCTCCCCTCTACCTTCCGCTCCCCCTCCTATATTTATTGTATTGACTTTCCCCTCTCCCCCCCCCCCCTTTTCTTCCTTTGCCTCTTTCCTTCGCCCCTCTTGGTGTGTTTTTTTCTTGTGTGTGTTGGTGTGGTGGGTGTGGGTGGGGGGGTTGGTGGTGGTGTGGGTGTGTGTGTGTGTGGTGTGTGTGGTTGTGTTATGGGGGGGGTGGGGGTGGGGTTTGTTGGTGGTTGGAGTTGGGTGGTGTTGTTGGTTGTTTGTGTTGGTGTCTTTTTTTTGGTTTTTTTTTTTTTTTTATTTTTTTTGTTTTTTGTTTTGTTTTGGGGGTTTTTTTTTTGTGGTTTTTTTTTTGTGGGTGGTGGGGGGGGGGATTTTTTTGGGTTTGGGTGGGGGATTCTTTTCTAAGGGTATGGGTGGGTTTTTTTTTTTTTTGGTTGGGTGGTGGGGTCAGCTGGGGTCAAAAGTCCCCACAAAATTTTCGGGAACTAAGCGTTTGTTCGTATTTGCGACGTGTGTCTTCAAGGCGTGCTGTTAGGTTTTGCAGTAATATAGTGGATATGGTCAAAGGTTCTAGTGTTAATATTTGTTTTTTCGGGCCAAGGTGGCCCCCCTCAAATCTTGGGCTTTTAGGTCTTTTTAGTATTGTTGTTATTGTTGTTTTCTTATTTTTTCTAATGTGTATTGCAAATCATATTTATTATTCATTAGATTATTTCTAATGGTATCAGTTCATAATAACATATAAGGTCTTTGTAGATCTCATATTGTCTTTATTGGCTCTGTCTGTGAAAGGCAAAATATATAAACATTTTGTAAATCAATAGTTTCATAGAATTTATCAAATTCATAATTTAAATTCAAGTTGATTGCGTAGTACAAAGTCCATTTCTTTATGCTTACATAATACTTGTTCTGAAGATGGTTTTCTAATGATTACTTGATGTTTTGACACATGGATGTCTTCAAGAATTACATATGTTGCTAAAATGGGTCCTTTCTTGGATTCTTTTTAGATCATCTCTAATGGCTGAGTTAGTAAACTTAAGTGGTTTGTCCCTCTCTCCCCTCCTCTGGCAATTAGCCCTCGAATAAGGAATAAGAATTTACAATGTAACACATTGTGGTTGTTTCTAGCTTTGTTATCCAAATTTAAAGATTACTGATAGTGGCATAGGCTTATATAGTAACTTCAAAAATTTCAATTCATTAGCAGTGAGTAAAGGGCTGGATTAGAAAGATTGTTGACTTCATTGATAAGCCCAATCTCATTGGTTGAAGATAATGCAAGAGCATTGTTTTCTAAGTAGGACTCATTTCTCAAATCCTTAAAAGGCTGAATCTTTCATCTGATAGTCAGTCAACTGAACTGATATTTGATGATATTATACGGCCTTAATCCGAATCCAAAGTGGAAATTGCTATAGACATTTTTATATTAATTGATGATGTGATAATTTCCAATTCTTCTTGGCAAGGATTATCAATGTCAAAATAAATTAATAATAAGATTGCTTTATGGAAGTTGTCAACACTTGGGTGTTCAAACCACTTTCAATTTCATCAGAAGCTCATGGCTTCTGGATTACCAAGGCCAGCAGGCTGTTATAAAAATGTTTGTCAACTGTATAGTATGTCTAAAATAATTTAACAGTATATTACCCTTTTAAATATCCAAAATGACTAATCTTCCTCATCATATAGTTAATTTTGTGCGTCCTTTTGAGCATACTGGCGTGGAGCTTTTACGGGCATTCTCGTTGAAAGGATTAATTTGGAGTAAGGGGAATTCAAATAAAGAGTGTATCTATTAATTTTCCACCTGCTTCTTATATATTTAGAAGCTATTCATGTTTGATTCCTTCGCAGATATGTCCACTTGAATTCCTTTTTAAGCTTTATTCTCAACTCCTTCTTAATTCTAATTGGCATACCGTCCAATTTGTACTCAGATAATTCCAGTGAATTTTCAAAACAAGGTGGAAATATATCTGTTAGATGTCTTTGGCTCTTCATATGTTTCTGCTGATCATATGGCGATCAATAACTATCAAACATTTACAAGATTTGCAGTCCTATTTCCAGTGGGTGGGATCAGTTTGGGAGAGAATGAAACGAACAGTTAAGGGATGTCCTTCTATTAAAAACTATTAGGTAATAGACCTTATCCTACTTCATACTTGTTAAAAGTTACAAATATCAACCAATGTATAATTCAAGACTTTAACCCCATATAGGTTCATCAGATAATGATTTTGGAAGTTATTTGCTTCCAAATTCTTTTTGAAGCCTTATGGCAATGCATCGGTGATTTTCGATGAAGTTTCCAACATCCAATTATGTGAAAAAACTTCCTCTCTCACAACAAGACTTTAGCCATTTACTCTAAGGCTGCTCAGGAAGAGGTTTGGAGATCTTTCAGGGAATGATGGTATGAGTATATCTATTGAATTGCGCTTAGTACAGTAGGTATTGAGGTCTCTATCAGGTCATTATATGGAGTGGACCAACAGCATAAGGTGGTAGATTATGTTGCTTGTATTCACACATGGACTATTCAACCTAGACTCTTCTGGCTTGGTAGTAGTGTTCTGGAGAGTTCATTGGTTGGTGATTGACTGATAAGATCATGGAGGTGTTCTATTAAAATAGGGAGATGGGACAGACCTGTACTGTTATCTAGTTGTCATCTATACCATTGGACGGTTATTATGACGCGCATCTGTCTTCCAGTGAGAAACTGATGCTGTGAAAGCAGTAGCAGGTGATCGTTCCAATTCAAGATGGGTCAAAATAATGTAAAATAGCTGTCAAGTGTGAATCTAACTATTGAAATCAGTATATTCAACTGTAATATACATATTGCTGATTCAAACGATTTATTTGTGACCTCTCCATTGTTACTATATTTCCCTTATATCAACTTAATTTCAACATTGAATCAATTTCTGCTCAGCTCATTCAGGTCAAAGAAAGACCGTCTTAGACAGCGCCGTTTGTCCTGTATGGAGTAATCATGGCAGGAATCTAACTATTTGTAAAATATTTGAATATACATTTGCAGATTCAAACGATTTATTTGTCACCTCTTCATTGGGAGGCTATGAAAACTATTATATACTTATCTATATATCTTTCTTTTTTTGCTCATTTTAGAATTTGTTTTAGGATATAGAAACTATTGGCTATATTCAGTATATTAGTTTTAGTAGTTATTTCAGTTATATTCCTAGTGGATATAAATTGACCAGCATTTTATGTTGAATAGAACTGCGGAATCACTTCAAATTCTTAAACCGTCCTATTTATTAACGTGGGACATTAAATTTTCATGCCTGCATCTGTAGGTTTAAATATATTAAGAGTTAATGGATCATTAAAAAGGGATATATTGTATTAGCAATTACATTATTTTCTCTTTACCTCCTACTCACCTTACAAATTTAACCTAATGTTTTTAGTTATAATTTAATAAGCCAAAAAGGCCGAGTTATCTTAAAAACTAATAGAGCTACCTCAAGGACCAAAATTGTGTAAAAAACAAACAAACCCAAGGTAAGGATTGTATTTAACATTTATTTTTATATTATTAATTTTTTTTAGTTCTTTTATTAAAATTACATGAGATAAACTATGAATAACTTTAATTTGCAGAAAACTGTAACTTTAGTTGAGAAACAAACCAACCTGTACCTAGATCACGGCATCTGGAAAATTACTAAAGAAATAAAATGGACTTAAAAAAATGCCACATCGTCATGAAAGATTCTTCATTCACTTCTAACGCAGTAGCCAAATATCCAAAAAGTAGCTACCGTCATCATGGAAAAAAATTTCCACCCTCTAAGTCCCGAGAAGTGTTTCGCTTACGAAACGAAGAGCTTGGCTGACTACTAATTTTTATTAATGTTTATTTGTTATTCATAAAGTGCTATTATTTTTGATATATAGTTTATTTAATGTGATAATTAAAATCTTACAATTGAAGGTTTCTTTATCAAACCTAAGAGGGCGAAGAAAAGTTTCAGTAGAATACAAGTCTAACGCGAAGAAAGTAAATATGTTATTCATTGCTTATGAAACCCTGCATTCCAACAAGAGGTTATTTTTTCTGAGACTTAAATTGACATCCTGAAAAAAACTGTTCTAATAAATCATCTTGATTCATTAACACTGCGAATCTTACCAAAATGCAATATAGTTTCTACAAAATTGTTTAAAAGATTGCATCATACGAAAAAGCTTAACTCCATATATATATATTATAATATATATATATATATATAGTATATTATAGTAGATATATATATATATAGTATATATTATATACTATATATATGTATATATATATATTAAATATAATTATAGAATTAAGTAAATTAATTATTTAAAGTATATATAGTTTATATATATATATATATATATATATTATATATATATATATATATTATATATATATATATATATATATATATATATATATATATATATATATATATATATAATCTATAACTATCATATATATATATATATATATATATATAGTATATATATAGTATATATATTTAGTTATAGGTAAGTATATATAAGCTATTAGTTAGTATAAGTCAAACAGAAGTGACCCATTTGCCATTATTTATAATCATCTGCTAAGAAACAAAATAGAAGGACTTAAACAAGAACTGAAGAAAAAATTTAGCAAGAATTACCAAAATTTCAAGCATCTTCAACAATACTATAACAACAATTTCGAAGACCTTAACTTATTTACCAAAATTTTGGACTATGCCTACCATATTAGAGTTTGAAAAGTAAACTTAAGAAACACCTATCTAAAAACAAAATTAGACGATCTTTTCAAAAATAGCCCTTGGAACTTGCAATCAAATTCATCTACTATTGTAAACAAATCAAACTATAATTTAAACCCCACAGAAAAATCATTACTAAGCTTTGGCTTAAGTTTTGCTTTACCCAACGATGATCCCTGGATACAACTTATAAAAAACTTCAACATCTGGAAGAATCGCAACAAAAACCCAGAAATAAATAGTGATATTCTCTTCGGCATCTTACTACAATTACAAAAAGAGTTCCTGAAAAACACAGGTTTCCCTAAAAGATTTTTAAATTCACTGACTAACTTAAAAAAGAACAAGGATATAACCATTAGTCGTTCTGACAAAGCTATATAACATAGTTTGTTTTAAAACATATTGGATTATCTAAACAGATCACTATGTATCTCGCTAAGGTAGGACGTGGAAAATACATATGAACATCCATGAATAAAAAGCCCTCTAAATACTCCACAACTTTTCAATAATCGTTATTTTAAGATAATTTTTAGCCTCTTGCAGGAGGCTAATGGATAATTATAAATTCAGAAGATAGACCTTTGAACATTCTATAAATTTTAGCAGCATCAGTCCTAGATACACAAGAAAACATGCAGTAGGTCCACATTCACAATCTAGGAAAAGAGACATACACAAAATTTATCAAAAATTGTCTAGCTTTCCAACTACAACCTCTAATAGGTAATAATATCATCCTCACACATAAATCGTTCGGAGGTTTGCAGACCACTTGTACATATTAAAAAAAATTCTGCTATTAATATAGTCTTTTTTTTGGATTGTTTTTGTCACTATTTCACACAATTTGTGCCGGTATACTTGTTCACTTTGGGGTCGTTATTAGAAAACCATCTTCCAAATAATATCATATCTACAACCTACTTTAATACTATAAAAACAATTATTAATCTCACATTGGGATCATTCATTATTTTAACTTTCAAGGAAGTTATTACAAGACAAAGTTTCTGGTTTATGGCATGGAATCATCTCTGTTACTCTGTATTTTAGTAATATATTCATGGTATTTAATAGAAACTTATTCATTAATTTTCAGGTTGTTTTTTGGTCCTCAATCAGATACCGCTATGTAGATGATGTTTTTGCCTTAATACCTCAGGATATTGTACAAATATGCCATATTAAACTTTATTAACAATATTCACTAAAGTTAAGAAAGATACATTAGAAAAGACAGTGCTGATAAAATAAACTTTCTTGATTTGCAAATAACTTGGTCCATAGATTCAATTCCCAACTTTCAGCATTTACCGAAAACCCTCTTCAAATCCTTCATATATTCATTGGTTTCTCTGCGTCAGACGCGATTTTGTCCATCAAAAATAGCTGTCATTGAAGCAACCTAGTCCTGCGTGCCTTTAAACTATGCGATGCAAAATATTTACTGCTGAAAATTAACTTTCTCAAGAAAACATTTTTCTTAAATTAAAATATCCGCCCATAGTGTTTTTAATGATGAAGGATTCAATCAGTTTTCTGTTTTCTGTGTTTTGTACCGTTTTTATGATAAAGAGGTTGTTCGTGTTGATTTTGTGGTTATTAGTTTTTCGGTGTTTTACGAGTGCATTCCAAATTCCATACACACAGTAAAATCAAACAACATAATCTTGAAATACAGTTTAAAACCTTACAACAATAACCCAAACATAGATGCAGGCATTTACAAAATCAAATTTTTGTGGATACTGCATAGCAAATCTATATATAGGTGAGACTAAGTAGTTTTACCAATTCTGTGAATTTAAATTCAAAAGATGACCTAATAAAAGACAGACAATCATCTTCACTCGTAAAACATGTCAAACTAATAACCATAAAATAAACACGAACACGGCCATTATGGTCATAAAAACAATAGCAAACCCAGAAAGATCAAACACTGGTTGAATCTTCATCGGTTAAGGAAACACGAATAACATTTAATCACAGAAAGGAGGAAATTCTTCAAGTTGACCGAAAACGACAAACCTATAGCCTTAAAAGAATCAACGCGCTCTGGAAAAATTACAAAAAAGAATAAAATCGACTAAAAAAAAACAAAAGCATCGTCATGAAGATTCATTCACTCTACCCAAGTAGCCAAATTCAAAAGTAGCTAACCTCATCATAGAAAAAATTTCACCATTCCTAGTCCCGACGAAGTGTTTCGCTTACGAACACGAAAGCTTGGCTGTCTAACTAATTTTTTTCAATTAATTTTTATTTTGTTATTCATAAGAGTGCTATTATTTTTGATATAGTTTATTTAATGTAATAATTAAAATTTACAATTAAGTTCTTTATCAAAACCTCAAGGGCGAAGAAAATTTCAGTAAAATACAATCTACGCGAAGAAAGTAGATATCTTATTCACTACATTATGAACCCTGCATTCCAACAAGAGGTTATTTTATTTCTGAACTTAAATTGCATCCTGAAAAAACTGTTCTATAAATATCTTGATTCCTTAACAACTACGAATCTTACAAAATGCAATATAAGTTTTCTACAAAACTGTTTAAAAGATTGCATCATACCAAAAAACTAACCAATATATAATATATATATATATATAGTATATTAATATATATATATATATAATATTATATATGTAATATATATATATATATATATAGTATATATCATTGTATATATATATATGTATTAGTATATATATATAGTATATATAGTGATATTTATATATTTATTATATATAGTATATATATCTATATATAGTATATATATACTGCTATATATCATAATATATATATATCATATATATATATATATATATATAATAGTATCAAGTCAGAAGTGACGGCCCATTTCCAATTATTTATAATCATCTACTAAAAAACAAAATAGAAGGACTTTAAACAAGACTAAGAAATGAAGTTTAGCAAGAATGGTACCGGAATTTTCAGAGCATACTTCAACATATGTAGACAACAATATTTTCGAAGACCGTTACACTTTATTAATCCAAGATTTTGGACATGCCCTACGCATAATTAGAGATCGAAAAGTAACCGTAAGAAACACCCTATCTAAACAAGATTAAGGCGATCGTGTTCAAAATAAGGCCTTGGGAATTCTACAATCAAATTCATTCTACATTGTAGACAAATCAAACTCATACATTTAAACCCCACATGAAAAATCATTCTAAGCTTTGCGCTTTAGTTTTGCGTTTACGCAACGATGATCCCTGATACAATTTATAAAAAATTTCAACACTGGAAGAATTTACAATAAACAACCCAGAAATAGAATAGTAGAATATCTCTTCGGCTATTTTACTGACATTACAAAAAGAGGTTGCCTGAAAAAACAGCAGTTCCCGAAAGAATTTTTTAACATGCACGTGACTAACTTAAAAAGAGACACAAGTGATTATAATTTGTTAGTCCGTCGTCTGGTACAAAGGTAATAACATTAGTTATGTTTAAACTACTATTGATTATCTAAACAAATTCACTTAGAGGTCTCCTTAAAAGACGAAAATACGATTACCCATAAATAGAAACCGCTCTAAAATACTCCCAAAACTTTTCAATAAGAATCTTGATTAAATTTTACCTAAATCAGGAAATCCTACTCAAAAATTCAAAGAATACCTTCCAAACACTCTCTATGATTTTACAGCATTCCAAAAACAGCGACAGAAGAAAACATGGAGTAACGTCGAATAGTCCCTCAACATAACTTGCATTACACAAAATTTAGGTCAAAAGAATGGCTAGCCTTCCACTAAACCTGCTAATAGGTAAAATGATATGATGCGCCTCACACATAAAAAATTCGGAACATTTCATACACTTATACAAAATAAAAAAATTCAGATTTTAATTATAGTTCAGTTTTGATGTGGTCACTATTCACAAAGTGGCCGGGTCATTTCACTTCTGGTCCTTGTATGAAAACCATTTTTCCCAAAATATAGTAGTCATCTACAACCTACTTTAATAGCTATAAAAAAATTAATTTATAGTCACATTGATCATATAGTATTTGTAAACTTTCAGGGATGGTTATTGGGAACAACAAATTTTCTGGGTTTATGCTGGGATCATCTCTTTCACTGTATTTAGTATACAGGGTGTTTCAAAATTATACGAATAAATGCTCATTTACCAAAGTTTTTCGCATTCCATTAATCTGATAGGCCCCGGCTATGTAGACGTGATGTTTTTTGCCTATATCCGCTCAGGATAATAGATATTAAACACAATAATTGAAAACTTTAGTTAACAATATTCACAATGAATATAAAAAATTTTACATTAGAAAAGGCAATAAATAACAAATAAACTTTCTTGATTTGCATATAACCTGGTCCATAGATCAATTCCCAAATTTCAGCATTTACCGAAAACCCTCTTCAAATCCTTCATATATTCATTGGTTCTCCGCTCACGATTTTTCCACAAAAATAGCTGTCATGAGCAACCTATTCCTCCGTGCCTTTTAAACTATGCAGCCCACAATATTTACAAACTGAAATTAACTTTCGTCAAAACATGGTTGTTCTTAAATTAAAATATCCATAACCATATAAATAAATCATTACGTAAAGCAAAACAGAAATATTAAAAATTATAATAACAATATCCATATTCAGAACATTTACCTATTCCCAATATACGCAAAAACATCTTTGCGTTAACTGATATGTTGCCATATTTATTATTACAAAGTAAACCTGCGAGACTCAACATCAACGTTCTAAACATATTTAAAGAAGATACAATGTATCACCAAATTATTAATCAAGTCACCTGGCATATTTATTATAAAGATCTGGTGTAAAATTGGAGAGGAAACTAGACACCAGTTGACGAATATCAGGTCCATCGAAGCTTAAACCCTCAGGGGAAAAGGGATCTGGGGTTACGGGAGTAGCATTTGTTGTTGTTGTTGTTGTTGTCGTTGTTGGTGCTGAGGTATTGTTCGATAGTATTTGAGCATTGGAACACGATTGATTGAATGCTTTCATCACATCTGTTTTGAGGACAGTTTTGCTACAGAAAGGAGAAATTTCAATTCACGAAACGACCAACCTATACCTAAAAGAGTCACGCGCCTCGTGGAAAAATTATTACTAAGAAAAGAGTTAAAATGACTTAAGAATGCCACATAGTCATGAAGATTCATCTCATTCTGACAGCTAGTAGCCAGAATTGTGCTTAGGCAAAGAGTCGGGCGTAGACCTTCATCATAGAAGAGAGAATATTTCACCTTCTTACGGTCGCCCTAGACTGAAGTGTTTTCGTTTGATCGAACGAAAGTCTTGGATGTCTAACAATTTTTTTAATTTAGGTTCTATTTTTATTCATGAGAAGTGCCTATTATTTTTGATATAGGTTTATATTAATGTGATAATTAAAATTAATTAAGTTCTTTATCAAAACCTCAAGGGCGAAGAAAATTCAGTATATAACTAAATATATATATGTATAGTAGTATATAAATATATATATGTTATATAGATATAGTAGTAGGTATTATGCTAGATGTGAGGTGGTATATATGATATATATATTTTGGTATGTAAGTTATATATATATATATAAGGTTGAGTGTGTAGTAGTTAGGTATGTTAGTTGTGTTAGACTAATTTCTCATTTCCACAATCTGGCACCTATTTGAATGGTGGTTATAGTTATAATCCATATCCTTATATGAATTATGAGTATGATTGATATATACTGTTGATTATTATATAGTTAGTGACTTTTAACCTTAGAGTGTATGAGGTGTGTAAGAGAAGAGAGAGGGAGAGAGAGAGAGAAAATCTGTCAGTTCAATATTTGGTTGGTTTGAAGAAACCGTTTTTCTTCCCAAATTGATTCACTTGAATAAATTTAATTTGAGTGTATAAAAACTTGTCTTTTTCACAATTTTTAACGTTAGTAAATTCAAGACACACAAATCAGAACTGGTTTACAATATATATATATATATAGTAGGTTAGTATAGTATATATATTATAGTATTAGCTATAATATATCTTTTTAAAGATTTTAGTGATTATTATTTATATATATTATGTATGTTTATATGTAGTAGTAAGTATAGTATATATATATATATTATATATAGTATAATATATAGATATAATATATATAGTATAGTAGTGTATATTAGGGTGATGATTTGGTTTAAAACTACATACTCAATGATGCTCAAAACGTAAGGAATATAGCTACGTGTGGAAAAGGAATACATTGTTGAATCCTGGTAAAATTTTATGGTGAGAACTGTAAAAAAAAAAAAAAAAAAAATCATATCTTAAAACTACAATAGCTAAAGCGAAAACGAATACTTTTGGGGAATCCTTGTAAAATTTTAGTTAGGAAAATGTTAAAAATAATAAATTAAATTAAATAAAAGATAAATATTGGCTATTTTTTTTTTCAGGAGCAGGGGTAATGATAATATAATTATATATATTATACCGTATATAGTATATAGTATATGATGTATATAGTACAATAGTATATATAGTTATATATATATATATTATATATATATATATAGTATATGATATAGTATATAATATATTTATTTGTAAAGGTATTACCGGCAATGTAGGGGGGAGCCGACGGGGAACAGGGGGGGGACGTTTCCTATACCCCGGTAGGGGAGGGGGCGGAGGAACCCCGCGCCACCCAAATACCAAAGAGCGGGGGTTCCGGAGATCCCCGGAGGGGGGGAAATAGTCCTACCCGTAGTTCCCCCGGAAGGCCGAGAGAGCCGACTCCTGCCATCGGTGGCGGTATACACTTGGGTATTCTTTAGTTAAAAAAAATTAACTATAATAGAAAGTCTATTATTTTAAAGAGTAACGTATAAAAGGTCTCTTAATAGGCTTTCTCCTCATATTACTATAATTACTAAAATAATTTTTTTTTTTTACATTTTCCGAACATAAAATTTTAACCAGGATTCCAAAAATGTATTCCTTTTCGCTGTAGCTATTGTAAGTTTTTGAGATTGTTTTTTTTACATTTTCCGCACTAACAATGTTACCAGGATTCCAACAATGTAGTCTTTTTCCCTGTAGCTATTGTAGTTTTTGAGATATGAGTTGTAGTTTTAAACCAAATTTCACCTATATATATATACATATATATATTATATATTATATTATATATATATATATATATTATTAATATCATATATATATATATATTATATATATATATATTTATTATAATATATATTATTATATAATATATATATTATATAGTATATATATATATACTATATATATATAGTATATATATTTATATATTATACATATATATATATATATATATATATAAGGATTAAACAGGGGGTTCAGGTTCAGGGGGTTCAAACCCCTCGAAATTATTTAAGCTACCAAAATTTTTTGAAGGCATAAGTCTCTAAATTTTAATTTTTAATAATAACAAAAATAAAGAAAATCAAACAAATTAAGAGCTTATATTAATAGAAATAACAAAAATTTGCTGTCAGTGAAGAATTGTTAAGTTAATTGGGTGCTGAAAGCATTAAACTATAATCTAAAACGGAGGTAATACTAGGAACGCTGAAATAAAGAGTGACTTTCTGATTGGGCGACGACAATGGGCAACATTAATGAAAAGTTTTAGAAGTGTTTAAGCTTTCGAAAATATCCAGCGGCGTTATATGTTCATTGCTATTCACATCTATGTGAAGTACAACACATTAGGAACTTTATGCCACAGCAAATGCAATTAAGTACTATTTTAGATTGCCAAGACGGATTACTATTTTAATAGAAAAGATTTTCCCAGACACAAAATGAACAAAACTCACTCGAATGGGCGAAACAAGAGTAGTATCCAACACAGGATCCAGTAAGTTTGACATCACGATTTTATTGTTTTCAGGTAGGTTCCTGGGTATATTTTAGGTGTATGTGCGTGCCGTAGGCACTCACGCACAAGGTCAGAGACCGTGTGCGTCCATTACATATTTTTGTGTACGCACGTGACCTCGTCACGTGCATTCATTACTAATGTCAGCATCTTTCATAGGTTGTTTTTGTAACAACGCTCTCGGCGCTGTGCGTCTCACACACACGCGAAGCGTGTGTGTTAACGATACTCGTGCATGTGCTCACACTCTTTCATGAGTGCTTTTTGCCGACCTCTATGACTGTTGCTCTCTGTGTGCACAGAACCTTGTGACTGCTTTGCTCTCCACGCTCGGAGAATGCTCTGTCTGGACTTTGCTCTCCACGGTGGTCTTTGGGGAGGTCTTTCCCCCTGCCCCCCTTTCCCTTGCCTTGTCGTTTGGTTGGGGAGGTCTTTCCCTCCACCCTCATGTAAGACACCAATGCACTCAAGGCTTAGTCCTTTACATACATCAGTGATTTAATTGTACCAGACATGAGTCTGATCACAGTTCATTTTTCAGGTGGTAGTGATTTCAGGCTTCACAAAGTCTTTCATGGTTGTTTCCTCCTCTGTTGGGGTTCTTGGTGGGTGTTTCCAGGCTTCACAAAGGTTCCTGATGCGTCTTTATCATCCTGGTCGTAGAGCACGTGCAAACATTACTTATTTATTGTTATTTTATGGGTGTTACGTTCTTTCGTGGGTGAACGCAGGTGCCGTAGGCACCTACGTAGACCTACGTACACATGGTCGTAGACCATGTGTGTTCATTACTCTTGTCATGCTCTTTCATGAGTTGTTTGCTATGGTTCTCACAAAGGTAACTTGCTAATTTAAAGGCTTTAACCAAAAGTAGTATATAAAAATCCAACAACGCAGAGAGAAGGAGCGAGAAGACCAAGGAGAAGAAGCAAGGAAACCAAAGAGAAGACCAAAGAGAAGAACCGGGACCAAAGAGAAGTCCAAAGGGGAAGAAAAACAACAGCAAAAAACATGATTTTTTCTGAAGCTAAGAAACGACTAGACCTATTACCGAAGGGCAGAAACATCATAGAAGTAAGGAGACCTAAGATCAAAGAGATAAAAGAGAGAAGACTTGAGACTAAAGAAAAGAAACAAGGAGACCTACTACCATATAGGAGAAAGAAAGAAGACTTAAGACCTAAGAGAAAGAGAAGCAAAGAGAAGAGACAAGTAAACTTAAGAGAAAAAGAAGAAACAAGGAATCCTATTACCAAAGAGAAAAAACAAACATCATAGAAATTTTCCTGAAACTTCTGAAGTCCAGTTTATAAACCACGTGTAGAAAACAAATTATTATTATTATTATTACCTTACAGCAGTTCGTAAAACAAACGTTGTACATGAAACTTGAAAACAAATTATGCTTTATTATTTTTATTATTTTATTACAAATTATGTTTTATTATTATTATTATTATTATTATTATTATTATTATTATTATTATTATTATTATTATTATTATTATTATTATTATTATTATTATTATTATTATTATTATTATTATTATTATTATTGTTATTATTATTATTATTATTATCTTTCTTCCTTTTATTTCGAATTTAAAATTCACAACAGTTTGTGTTTAAAGATTGAAACAAATTATATTTTGAAAAGAGGTGTTATGTTTTTTATTTTTAATTATTATTATTATTATTATTATTATTTTATTTATTATTATTTATTATTATTATTATATTATTATTATTATTCATGGTATTTATTATTATTATTATTATTAATGTATTATTCTTATTATTATTATTTTTTATTATTATTATTTTTATCATTATTTTTATTATTATTTCATTATTACAAATTATTATTTTTATTATTTTTTATTGTACACCTAAAGCTTGTTATTATTTTATTATTATTTTTATTATTATTTTATTTTATTTATTTTTAATTATTATTATTATTATTATTATTATTATTCGTATTACTAATTATTATTATTATTCATTATTATTTTATTATTATTATTATTATTAATTATTAATTATTATTATTATTATTATTATTATTATTATTATTATTATTATTATATTATTGTTTTTATTATTATTTTACTTTAAAAAGATGAAAGACATTTTGCATATATAGAAAATTTATTAAAACTCGTTTATAATTTTATTAGAAATACGTTTTTAAGGGCCTAACTCCTTAAGTCACTTAAGGTTCGATAACTCGATGGGGTGCATCCAGCACGCTGTTATGCGCTCGAACCTTACCACTCTGCGACTTTCCGGTCTTTAGGGTATGTAAAACATGTTTTTACATACCGTAAAGACGTAAGTGCTTAAGAAGAACTAACAAATAGAACGGAAGTGACCTCTCACACACCTCTTGGCGGAACGTCTTTACGTCATTAGGGGTATGTAAAACATGCATATAATATATAATATATACTATATATATATATTATTATATATATATATATATTATATATATATATATATTATATTAGTATATATATTATTATAGATTATAATAATATTATGTATAGTATATATATATATTATATTATATAATAATATAATTATATTATATATATATAATAGTATATTTATATTATAATATATAATAGTTATATATAATATATATATATATATATTATATGTATATATATATATATATATATATATATATATATATATATATATAAAGAATATGAAAAAGTTTTAACTCTAAAATTTTATTGCTGCATTAGTAAAATATACATGAGGTGTACATATATAAATAAATATTCTTCACCTCCATCCACAAAGATCTTGATGCTCCCCTGCTGGAAATGTGACGTGGTCTCCAGAAATCTCCTTTTTTATAATTGTTATTATATAATTAATCAATCTCTTTTTTGCACGTTCATCAAGATCTTGGTCTGCCAAAAGACGTATCTTAGATGGAATTTTTATATAGATTGGGAGGAGGATCTGTATTTTAAATCGTTCCACATTGACTGTATATGCTTAGTACACACTATTTATTGCCGTATTTTTCTCTATACGGTCATCCAGCATTTGTACCCTGACATTATACTTTAATGTTATATTGAAATATACAGTTTCATGTCCTTCCTTCACTGCAGCTGAGACACGCATTCGATGGCCGTGAACATTATCTGATGCACATACAATGCACAATTTGGAAGGATCCTTATGTATGTAAGGGTGTTCAGTTAAAAAATCGGATGTGTATTAGCACATGTGCACAAAGATTTTAAAATAAACCACCACTTTTGAATATATGTTATAACACCCATAGCTACAACTTTTAAAATGTATTACAAGGACAAGAGATGTTATCACTGCACCGTACAGTTTGCTACTGAATATCATATTCGTACATTGGTCCCATATACTTTTAAATGAGAAATCATAAACATAAATTTTCCTGAAACTTTATCTTTCCAGTTTTATGTGCCACGGAAAATTTCATGAATCTTCATCCTTTGTAGGTCTATATACATTTAACTCTTAATATAGTATATATATATATATTATTATATATATATAGATATATATGATTATATAATATATATTATATATATTGTATATATATATATTATATATATATTTATATATATATATATATATATATATATATATATATATATATATATTATATAATATATATATATATATATAATATAATATATATTTATATATATATATATATATATATATATATATAAAAAAGTTTTAGGAATAGTAAAACATGTTTTTATTTTAAAGCATTTATTACATAATTAGAAACTATATAATCATTGACATACAAATTTTTATCATCGAATATATTTACAAGCTCGTTAAAACACACTTGTTAAAAAAACATATAATGAAATAAATAACAATAGAATATGCATAAATTAGAGTATGTTGGCTGAACAGGTCGAGACATAGTTTATTATATGCTACACATTATTATAGTTTTAAAAATAAATGATATAAAGGATTATTCAAAATAAATTTTATAAATGCCAAAGAATCAATCAGGTATACAGCTCCATTTTTCTTCCTGTAAACAGAAATCCAATGTCCTCCTGATGCCACATGTCGAGGTGATGTGTTGAATACGAAGCCGGTATCCTTCTCCAGGCTCACAGAGTCTACTTCGTTAATGGCAAATACTCCTAAAAATCGAGTCTCTTTTTAAACTAGTTTTTATTTCTTCTTCATTCATCTTTAATAGATTCAGAGGCACGTTGCGGTACTCCTGTTCAATTTGTCAATGACTTGAAGGATTGTTTTCCCAATAAACACACAGTATAGCATGATGTAGACTTCACTAAATGAGAGACTTAGTTCTAATGTCCCCTTTCCCAAAATGTTTAAATGACTTGCGCTACAAGCTGAAAGGTCCGCGCTGAGATCGAAAGCATGTAAATTACTATTCTTTGCGTATTCTTCAAGATTTACCCCTGTACTCTGATCGGCCCGGCATGAAAAAGAAAACAGTTAAATTTGGGCTATTAAGATTCGTAAAAAGGCCTTTCGAGCATAGAGATTGGTGCCCCATTTGTATGACATTTTCATAATCACGTTCGTAAGGGTTGTCCATTTACATATAAACTGACACCTCCCCTAAGTACAAAAGGGGAGAATTTATAAGGGGATTTTTTTTTATGCCGCAGAGGTATGCTTCGTGTTCGAACAATTCCTACTATTACTTTTAGGGCAGATTCCCGTTAACAAATGTTGGGGATATTGAACTTCCATTCAACTAAAATTAAAATACTTTGGTTTAACTCTTCGAAAGGATCTTAGCTGTATTGGACAAAAGTGATTTCCCAATTTCCAAGCGGCTCTGAGGAAATAACTTGACCTTGAAAACAGGCTCTGGACATACAGCAGTAGCAGCAGGTTTACTTTTTATTTTAAGTGCGAACTTAGGACTTGATCTGGATAAGCGGATTCTAGTATCTATAGATGGGAGAATAAGTCTTTCTTGAGAGAAGATATCACCATTTAATCGACATTAAAATTCATCAAGTGTTTATTTATAGACTTTATTGCTTTATCTATGTGTGCAGCCCTGTCTTTGGAAACAATAAACACATGATTGAAGATGCAGATTGTTTAGCATGGTCTAAAGTTTAAGTAAAATGCTCTATAGTAATTCTATAAGGATAATTAGCGGCTGTCGCCCCGAGTGAAGTTTCATTGAGATAAACGTCAATCTGGTTAAAACAAGTATACAGGAAATTTGACTCTGTAAAAAATATGTGGTCTTCACCAGAAGGAAGATCTGTTCCATCAGGCTTTGACAATTTCGCTTTAAAATACAAAAAACACATTGAATGGATCTAGATACTGGTCTGAAGTTCCTGGAATATTGAACTCGAGAGGAACATTGGTGCTGGTGATCGAGTGAGTGGGATTAATGCTGATGAAGTTGGTCTCGCTTACGCTAATCTGGGTAGGGCTCATAGAGAAGAGATCCAATTCGGTCTTGCAACAGTCTGGGCTAGAAGGATGAAGGAAATGCATCTTGTCGCTGCGGAGGTTGAAGGTCTAAGGAATAGGTAAGTGGATATACGTTCCTTATATGCAGGATAGCTGCATGATAGCATATTTTATGTGAAAGATGCCTGTAGTAATTAAATAGCAAATACATCTATGCATTTTTTCGTCAGAGGTCTTTTATCCTTAGGCTTTTTCTTCAGAGGTCTTTTAGCCTTAGGCTTTTTCTTCAGAGGTCTTTTAGCCTTAGGTTTTTCTTCAGAGGTCTATTAGCCTTGAGCTTTTTCTTGGTTGTGATATTCCTAAGTCCTTTAACTTGTACCCTACCTTGACCTGTCATTTTCAGCTTTATTCGGTTCTTAACGTCATCCAACATCTCATCAGAAACATCAGCGATTCGTCTTTTTAATGATGCACGGGGATTGTCGCCTGCCGCTATATCTTGTATAGTGTGCAGGCCTGTTCTTATAGCTTTTTTTACCTAAATATTCACCATCTCTTCTAAACAAGGGCAGTGCGCTTCTCCAAAATTTAGTGAAAAATCCTCCAAGACCATACCCCCTTTGTAATTTTGACCCTACGAATACTCTTTCCCTGTTCATTACTATTGTTGCCAGAGCTTCTTTCTTATACTATCGTTGCACTGTAAGATTGTTAATGAATGAAAAAATATAGTTGATTATACCCCTTATATATATCCTTCATCTGCGTCTCTTTCCTGAAGTATTTCCAATAGCATATAGATGAGATTTTCAAATCTTCTTAAAAAATATTTCATCATGTTATAACTGAAACGAATGCTTATTTCTAATATTAACTTTACACAATATTGTTCCGCTCGTAAATGGATAAGGCCTTCTTTCTACATCCTTTATATGCACTCTTATAGAACCAATTTGGGATCTGCTTAACACAAGATAGTGAACATTTGGGAATGTTATTACTCTGCTCTCTTTAGGAAAGTACACAACTCTTAGCAGAGGAGCTGTAATGTCCCCTAGATTTTGATGGTCCACTATATCGGTGTAAACATACGCCATGCCTGGGTGTTTGAGCATCTCGGAGTGTATGCATGTATAATGTAACATCATGTCTTGTTCATCAATGATCTGCTCCCGGGTTATGGGATGATTCTCTACCGCTAGTATGACCCTCTTAAGCATAGTGGGGATGTCATGAAGTATGTCTACCCATCCGTTTCGCTCATGGACATGCTTCGCTGCCATGGTGACCGTCTGAGGAAGAACACATCGTTGTTTCTAAGGTTAATTGCAGCTGTCGATCTCAGCGTAATTAATACTTCATCTTCAGAGGGCTGAATAACTGTGTTGTAAATTGGTCTCTACACATATTACTGGTCACAAAAAGCGTATTTAAATAGCTGAACATAGCAGGCACCGAATTAAAATACGCTTTCCTCAGTACAAATTTTTCATAGAAGTATTCTTTTGTTCCAATCATTGCACGGTTCAGGTCACCTGTGTGTTTTCACTTCTAATACAGTTTAACACATTTTACACTTCTGTAAACCAACATCCAGAATAGATTGTGGGGAACATTCTCCAAGTTGGTAATTAATATCACTTCACACAACCTTACTTCATACACGTATCTTTCAATCTCATCAGGATTCAATAACTTGGTTGTGAAATCAGAGAGTTTATTATCAGTATGTAGATTCAACGAAGCCGATGAAGGCAGAGTTAAATAGAAGTGATCTGCACTCTCCATGATTACGATAAACACTGATTAATAATTGTTAATTTCACTTGCTTTTATATAGGAATTAAACTTAGCAGGGTACCACACCCATTTTACCAAATAGTTTATTTCTTCCCCTACCTTTTGAACCTAATATCTTTTCAATTTTATATACATTACTCAGTAGGCTAAAGCGTATTTTTTGTATTTCCTGTTTATAAAAACCTCCTTTTATTTTTTCACCATCTAAATCCTCCAAATAATATAATTTTAAGCCGTCAGCAGGGAAGTCCCGGATATTATGAACTTTGAAAACGTCTACTGACTACCCTGATTTATAACCTTTTCTAAACCTTTCTCTCTCTGGAAACTCTTACATAATCACCCAGGTCTACACCTGAATTATCTTTAATTTTTCTGGCCCTCTGCTGCTGTTGTTGTTGTTGTTGTTGTTGTTGTTGTTGTTGTTGTTGTTGTTGTTGTTGGGTCGCAGGCTTTAATTTCAACATTTCTACAGGGGTTGATTTTATAGTTCTATGAAACAATATTATAAGAGTGAGCAAGATATTGTAATATGTCAATGAACTTAAAAGAATTCATTCGGGTGAAGTATCGATGTATTTTCTCATTGATAGTTCGCTGAACTCTTTCAACTATAGCAGCTTTGTTTACCGAAAATGTGTTGTAAAGCCCATGTCATACTCTTTACTAATTCTTGAAATTCTCGGCCCAGAAATTCAGAGCCTTTATCCGTCCACAACATTCTAGGCCAACGTCTATCAATTTGTAAAATTTCTCTCAAAGCATCAGTTACAGTAGGAGACTTTTAATCTTTTAATGGTTTCAACCATACGTATCTAGAATACACATCAATGGTAAAAAGTATGTATTGGTACCCTTCGTTGCACGATCTATATTTAACCATTTCAGACAAATCCAACTGCCACACGCTGTCGAGGAATTGGGCTATGGTTTTCCGGGTGGGAAATTTTCTACGAACAGGTTTATGTAGAGTGAAAGCTTTCTCCCCCTCTAAATATGCTTTCAGCTCTTTTTTTCTCAATGTCCGGAAACCTCGAGGCAAACCTTGTGAAGCCGCCAGAGCTATTAGGCTCATTCACAAAGTGATAATATTTATCAACCACCTCCTTGGCCTCCATGAAGGAAACCGACATAAGCAAAAATATTATAATATATATATAATACTATATATATTATATAATATATATAATATATAGTATATAATATATATATATATAGTATATATTATATATATATATATATATATATATTATATGAATATTATATATATATATATTTATATATATATATATATATTTCAGTATTTAAACATACATATTTTGCCTATAAGTATATAGGGGACGTTTTGATTGTGCAAACTCGTAGCGAAAATATCGATTAAAGAATTTTTCTTTTAGCTTGCAATGGAAAACTCTTGAAGGCAAAGTTCCTCATCGATTTTTGTGGAATTTTCAACAATAATATACTATATATATAATATTATATATATATATATATATATATTATATATATATATATATATAATATAGTGTGTGTGTAGTACTGACGCGATTGTGGCTTTATAGCGGATTTTTGGGTTATAGTGTGTGTTGATGATGAGTATGTAGTCATATCATTGTTGGTATGATTGTGTAGTTGAATATGATGTTGATGTTTTTGGTATGTGTTGGTTGTTGTTGGTGTGGGGGTGGGGTTGGGATTGTGAGTTAAGTTGGATAAGTATTTAGCGAGGGGGTGATATGGATATTATGTTAGATTTGTTGTAGTATATTGTAGATGTTGGTTTGTTATGGTTAGGTTGCAGTGTTGTATGCGCTGGGTGATGTTTGGTTGGTGAGTGTTTAGTCCATATGGATATAAGGTAGAGAGGAAAATGTTTTTCCATTTTAACAAATTTCTATAATTTTTTAGGGGTATATGGAAGTATTCCGGTAAAGGTGTGTGTGTTGGTGGGTGTTATATATAAGTTGTGTGACTCATTGTTTGAGCTGGGAGAGATAGGGATACTGGCAGGTGGCGTGATAGATAGGTAGAAGAGTTGGTTTGTAGTGTTGTGTGGGGGATATTTTTGGAATATCTAAGGTGGATAAACCATGGGGCTACAAACGGAAGGCTTATTGGATATGTGGTAAGGGCATTGGGTATCACGGAGCAGTAAGCCGGTAACTTCTTCGGGGCGAAGAGGAAAGGGGGCCGGAGGAGGAGAGAGAGAGAGAGACAAATCCAAAGAAAGAGAGATTGAAGAAAGAAGAATAAGAAATAGAAAAAGAAGTTGAGAAGAAAATTAGCAAAGAGAAGGAGGTTGATTTACAAAAGTATAAAGATGGAACCTGAAATAGAACAGCGCAGACTAGCTGCTGATTTAAAGAAAGAAGATGTTCGGTATGAAGGTCAGCGTATGAGCGGTGTGTTATGTGGTCTCTCTGAGGATTGGTAGCGTTGTCATAAGGTGGCATAAAACCGTGTGTGGTAAGGCGGTAATATGTATGTAAGTAGGAGTGGATAGGGTGCAGAGGATACTTGGGGAGGGCCTGTGGTAGTGGGCGGCTTTGGGATAATCGGGAGGAGAAATGCTAACGGATGAAATCTAGATGCCGAAGAAGCGACAACGCCAACCGAGGCAACTAGCAAGCACGAGCTCGAGACTTCGTTGTTCCTACTGTGAATTGGTGGCAAGTTTCCTCGCTCTCTCTCGTTTAAACAAACTACCAAACTAAAATTAGCGTAATACGCGATGTAAAGCAGTCCTTTACTGGGTATAATACCTAGCCCTTTTTGAAAAGCAAGCTGTGGCGAACGAAGTTCACAAAGAAAAATATTCCCATGTTCTAGGTTCTTTCTTCACTGGGAAAGCAGTCAAGGTCTATAATGATTTTTCTGTAGATGATGCCTCAAATATGATGAACTCTATGGGATATAGTCGTTCTTTAGAAAGGAATAGACCTTATTCGTGCAAGTTTAAATCAATTCACACAACAGAAGATGATAACCCAAGGTGTACATGAGGAAAATATTAGACGCCCTGAAAAATGGCACAACAGCTGATGTAAAGACGACATTTTGATCGATCTGATAAACTTCCTTTACAACTGATAAATTTATGAACACTGTCCCAAAGGATTTAGCCACCTTTTTGAAAGAAAAGAACGAAAAAGATATGAAAGAAATCATTGCGAAGTACTGAAAATTACTTGCAGGCCCTAAATAATATTTTGGTTTTCACGTTAAAGGTCACAGTCACAGTCAGTCACACAAAATTAGTAATGAATAATAATAAATATAATAATAATAATAATAATAATAATAATAATATAATAATAATGAATAATAATATAATATAATAATAATAATAATAATACATAATAATATAATAATATGTAATAATAATAATAATGATTAATAAATGATATAATAATAAGTGATATATAATAATAATAATAATAATAATAATAATAATATAATAGATAGATATATAATAATATAATAATAGATAATATGATAATAATAATAATAAATAATAATAATAATAATATAATAATAATAATAATAATAATAATAATAATCATAATAATAGTAACAATTATCAGCAGCAGACAAACGAGTAGTTATCACAGGTATAATGATAACAGTAATAAGACCTACAAACCACCAACGTCGGACAATAGAATATGAAAGCAGAGATCGGACATTGTTTTCTGGCTGGTTGATTGGGGCCTGTGGTGGCAACTAGTGAGTTAAGAGTGGCTGAGAGGATATAGTGGTTCGATGGGCTGTTTGGTGTTAGGTGTTTGATGGGCGCAGTGAGTGCGGAGGTTATAGGGAGGCTGATTCGGTGTATGCTGGCTTGTGTGATTTTGTGCGCCGGAGCAGGAGGGGAGAAGTGATGGTGTCTTGTGAGTGGTAGATAGATGGTTGGAGTTACAGGTGGGATTAGGTGGCGTGTACGAGGATGAGGTGCTTGTTGTGTGGAGGCAGCACGCGCTTGGTTTGATTGGTTCGCATACTCGCTCAATATACATGTATGTGTGTGACGTGTAAGGATGTTTAGTGTGGGTTGGATAGATGTGCTGTGTGTGACTTAGACAGTCGCTGTAGGCAAGGTAGTGATATAGAAGGATAGAGTTTGTTAGTGATATTTCGGAGGCTGTGTGTTATTGTGTTTCGGTGGGCGAGTTGTGTGGGTTGAGTGGTTGGGTTGCGTGTGTGAGTTGAGCTTCTCGGGTGGACTTGTGTTGGTAGCGTGATGAAGAGAGTTGTCAGCGGTGTGACTGATGAGATGGATATGCAGGTGGAGAGATGGTGTCTCTCTATTATTGGGTGGAATTTGCTGTGTGATACATCGTCTGGGTGATTTGTTTTGTGGGAGAGGTAGGGTATGTAGGTGCTCGCCATGGTGATAGAGAGTGAGGTAGGGATGGTGATGTTTGTTTCTGCTATCGAGTTCATATGTGTGGCGGTGTGACGTACTTTAGTGAGGCGCATCGCTAGGGTGGTGTATAGGCGGGGGCTCTAGTAATGTGGGATTGTTTGGCTGCTCTGGGGAGTTGTCGGTGGTTGAGTTTGTTAGCGTCGGAGGAGATGAGCATGGTGTTGTGTAGGGTGTGGTAGCTCCTTTCATCTTATTAATAGCTACAATTTCATTGGTTTGACTGTGTGTTCGCTGCTCATAGGCATAAGTTGGTCTGTGTTTTGGTATATGGTTATAGAGGAGAACGGCCTGGGGAAGGTAACTGATAGTGGGAGATTAATGGATATACGGGTGAAGGAGAGTTCCCCTCGCGGAACGGTTGTTTTTGGGATAATCCTTACTTCCGGGCTGAAAGGGGCAACCTGTGCGGTGTAATGCCAGACGTTGTGTACGATCTAATCTTGGGTAACATAGAAGGGGCCTTACCCCCGTATCAACCCAATGACGTATGGGAAGAGACTGTGTGTCAAAGTCCTTGCATTGAACAGGACGGGACCACTCAGAAGGAGTTGTTGTTCCCCATCGTCGAAAAAGTTGAAGAAGATTCCGATGAAGAATCGTTAGAGAGGCGAAACGCCGCCCAGATGGATCAAATTAATGAAGAGGCGAGAGAGGAAGAAGAGAAGTTACCTGAAAAGATCCCATCGACAGTGCCAAACACATCCATAGCTGTAAAGCATACTGATACACCTGTCGAAGCACATATGTGCGTTAAAAGAAATCCAGAAGAGCAGAGTGACGCCGAAAATGATATTTTTGAAGAAAAGAAAGATACCTATGTATCTGAAGTGCCAGTTGTACATTATGAAAAAGATACCATGTATCTATAGTGCCACAATCAGATGAAATGGATACCAGTGTATATAAAGATGCAAATTTTAGGAAGTAAGGAAATTGTAATGCCACAAGTGGAAAAAGAAGAGGCTCAGAAAGTAGCTGCATTAACAGAGGTATCCGAATCAAACGAAGGTAAGATACAAGATTTAATAAGCGATAGAAGCAGTTTTTAAATAGAGACAAAGAGAAGATAGTAGTTTGCAAAGGATCAGGAGATCCGTTGAGAAAAATGAAGAAGAGAATATTTTAGTTAAAGAATTATTGAACAAAAGAATTGCTGAAGACAAGATGAAGAAGAAATACATTGTTGTTAAAAAACTATTACTTAAGAAGATAGATCTTCCAGCAGAAGATATAATGGTGCAATCATTTGTTTTGCCCATGAGAAGTGTTAGTCGTGCAATAAAGTGTAGTAAGAAAATATTTAATACAATGAATAGGACGAAATTCGTAGGAAAGAGAATTTATAATTTAGGGCGCAAAATGAAGAAGAGTGTGCAAAGGAAGAAGATTGTAGATAGAAGTGTGAAAAAAGATAGAATTTTAAAGGAGGAAGATAATGTAGCTGATAAATATGCTGTAAATAATGATATGATTTTTACTGATATTCATGTAGTTAAAATGGGAAAGAACAATGTGAATAATGATAGATATAAATATGCACTTGATAGTAACATAAGAAAAGATAGAAAGAGAATCACTGATATACAAAGAACAGAAATTGAAAATGAGTTTGAGAGAAAACTTATAGATAAAAGAAAAGGCAATTGGAATTTGCAAACGAGTATAAAAGAAGATAAGAGATGTTCGGATTTTATATGTTTGGAAGAGAAATTACAACAAAGAAATTGTCTTATCATAATTCAAAGCTGCCAAAAGAAAGAAAGCGGAAATGCAGATAGCATTTACGATAAAAAATTGAAGAGGAAGATTATCTATATAAGAAGATGCAAGATATTCAGTGATGAAACGAAGGTAGATCGCAGTACCAATAGAATAGTTTATGAAGCTGATCCAAGCATTGGAAGTAAAAGGAGAAGATGTATTATGAAAGTTGCTCCGTCATTTACCGAAAGAAAGAACCAAGATAAGGTAAAATACGGAAGAAATGATGATGTTGTGAAAGTGAAGAAGCAAATAAGATATGAGAAACGTCATAAAGGTAGACGAAGGATTGAAAGAAAAAGCCGAAAATGTTGGGAACCATGTCATGGTTCGAGTGCCAAACAAAAATGAAAATGATGGCAGATATGGAAAATTAAGATCAGAAGGATCTAACAGAGAGAGAAGATGTCTTGATTTCATGGTTGAAAAGGCTACTGTTAAAAGGACTATGATAAGAATCCTTGATGGTATAAATGATGCTGATTATTATATCGACGATATAATTATATATTCTCAGACCTGGCGCGGACACCTGGAAACGATCATGAATGTACTCACAAGATTAAAAGAAGAAGAAGGAATTCCGCAAGTGTTCGAGTCAGCATGTAAATAGCGAAATTACTGAGTAATTTGCTAGAATGGAGGGGCAAAAATGTAATTTTTATAACATGCTAACTAGAACTCTTGCTAGTTAATTCATCTCCCCTTTGCAATGTATGATTTTCCTCTCTTTCTTAGCATAGTACATATAGGTAGCCCGCCCATTGCATATATATATTTAATATATATATATATATATATATATATATATAATATATATATAATTATATATATATAATATGATACTTTACTAATATTATATATATTATATATATATAATATATATATATATATTAATATATATTATTTTTTTTTTCTTTCATTCTTTCTGTTGAGAATACTGTAAGAGGGTACTCTCTCTCTCTCTCTCTCTCTCTCTCTATCACCTGTCCAGTTATCTCGTCTCTCTCTTCTCTCATCTCTCTCTTTCCCTCCTCTCTCTCTTCTCGTCTCTCTTCTCTCGTCTCTCTCTCTTCTCTCTCTCTCTCCCTGCATCCTCAAGATCTTTCTTTGAAATAAAAAAATATTCAATAGATCCAATGTCCCCCAATATATATATATAACTATATATATATTTATATATATATAAATATTACATATATCATTATATCATCATATACTATAATATATATTAAATTATTTAATATATATATATATATATATATAGTATATAGATTTATATATTATCACTAGTATAATATAGATGTGCACTAAAGAAGTGTACTGTTGATACCTGCGATGTCGCATCATATCGAAAACTCAGATAGGCAGCGTAGATAACTACTTAACATATATGGATCAGGTATGAAATTTGTATGGAAAATGAAAATAAACATTTTTATGCTTTTTTTTTTTTATTGTTTTTTATATTCAAAACTACATATGGTAGCATAGAAAACTAATAAACATATATTGAATAGCGTTTAGGATCTCAATGAAGAAAAGGTAAAAAAATTTTTTACTAATATAAAATTGGAATCACTTATGAATTTTTTTATAGTGAGGGTCGCTCGAGAGCCACGGTGTGTGGACTAGTGGGGGGGACGAAGGTCTCCCGTCCGTCCCTCAGAGGCCGAGAGACTCTGACTCTTTTGCAGCTTTTCGGTTACGGCTTGGGTACGTTTCACTTTTAGTAAAAAAAATCATGTGTTTTTTTCATACAAATCATAGCGTACATTCTCGAAGCTATGTATTAGGTTTCTTGTACATAATGCGTAAGTAGTTGGATCTAAAAATAAAAATGAAAAAAATAATAAAATTTTTTTTCATGTTTTTTTTCCAAAAAATAAGCCAAATTTTTTCCAAAATAACGCCCGCCCGCTTTTGATTCTCATATGTTATCTAGTTTCTTTACCTATATTATTTTCTGAGATCTGATGCGGGAAACTTCGTTTGTTTCACACATATATTATTAGTATAGGATATATATATAATACTTATATATTATATATATATACTATTTATAATATATATATATATAATGTATATATATTATATATATATAGTAGTATATATATTATATATATAGTATGATATATTATATTATATATTACATATATATTATTATGTATATTATATATACTATATATCTGGACCACAAAGTCAGTTAAAAATTCTTCCACAGGGGGACTCTATGGAACAAAATAAGATGTTCTAGGGGTGAAATGGAATTTATTTTATCTCAGTATATGGACGTCGGATTTTAAAAATATTCATAGGTAGACTCTACATTAGGTTTAGGTTAGGATATCTTAGATTAGGTTAGGTAAGGTTAGGTAAGGTTTGGTTACGTCTTTCTGTGAAATTTTTTTTGAATCCGACGTCAATAACCTGAGATTTAAAAAAAAACACAAAAAATTATAAAAAATTATAAAATATAAAAAATTTCATTTCACCCGCGTAGACATCTTTTTTGTCGCAAGAGTCTTCCTGTGAATAATATTGAAATCTCAACGTCCTGTTCCGCGTGCCTCAATAACTACTGTTAACTATATATATACTATATATATATATATATAATATAATATATAATATATATAGTATATAATAAGTATATATATATATATATATATATATATCTACATTATATATTATATATATATCATACTATATATATATTAGTATACATGAGTCCGTTCCAAAGTGTCCAAGACCACTTAGACGAAGAAGACATATTATCTCAACTAGATGAAGAGGCTATTATTGAATACACATTAGAAGATCTGGAAGAGGAAGATGAGTTGGAGGAGGACAATTTAGAAGTCGAAAATATGTATGACGATTATAACCACAGAGAATATACTCCACAAATTCCAGAAGATGGGAGTGACTCTGATGGTGAAATTTCTGATTTAGATGAACCGTCAACTTCAAGAGAATCCCCTTCCAAAAAGGTTAGAAGAGATACAGCAGCATTAGACCCTACACGAATTATTCATAAGTTTGATAAACCTTCATTCAAGGCAAAGATGAACCCGTATGGTCTGGTAACCCCACAAATATTGGTAATAGAAGATCAAGCTGTTCACATGTATCAAAACCCACCCAAGTCTCCGGTAATGTAAATTCAATTTTAGAAAGTTTTGATGTTTTGCTTGATGATGCTTTTTAATTTCTATGAAAGTTAAAATAATACAAATAAAATTACCTGATAAAGGTAAGGTGGCAACATAAAGCTGGGATAGTAAAGAACAACAGTTGTGAGAGTTGGGCACTAATTGGTTGTTCTAATTATTAGTGTATAATCAATGATTAAACGTCTGAAATGTGGCAGTACTGTTATTCGCTGTGTCCTCTAATAGAAGTTCGTTTGCTTGTGAAAGTTTCACTTCTTACAGCTGCATTACGATTCTGATGTAGGACAATTCGTCGAGAACCGAGTTGGACGATCAAATTTGCTCCATCAGAGATTATTTGCTAACTTTTGTTTACTAAATGTCAAGCAATTTACAACCTGGCGAATTTATCACCATCGATGAGCAGCTTCTTGGTTTTCGGGGAAAATGCTCATTTCGACAGTACATTGCAAATAAGCCGGCTAAATACGGAATAAAGATTGTTATGGCATGCGATGCGGAAACCAAATTTTTAGTCAATGCAATACCCTATCTTGGTTCCCGACAACAAAACCGCCAAAAGGACTATACTGGAGAACATTTCAGCAATGGCCGTAAACCTTAATTATGGAAGCCATAGGACGGAACCACAGAATATGATTTAACTTCCTACCCTCGTCTTGACTTCACTTCTTGAAAAAAGGATCTATTACAATTTGTGGCACACTGAGAAAGAAACCGTACGTTCCAGAAGTAAATGGATGCGAAAGCTAGAACGAAATCTTAGCTTTTTCTTTTTGACCATCGGTCAACTCTAGTTTCTTATTCAGCTAAGAAGAATAAAAATAAAAACGTTTCAATATTATCAACCAGACATCATGGGGCAAACATAGGGTCAAAAAAACATAACAGAAATAATTCACTTTTACAACAAAACAAAAGGGGGAGTGGATATCTTTGATCAAATGTGCGGAAATTTCTCCTGTAGCAGAAAAACAAGAAGATGGCCATTGTGTGTATTTTATGGACTGATAAATGCAGGAGAGATTAATTCATATATCATATACAATCATATCCGAACTGAAAAGGGGGAAACTACCATGCAAAGATGATTGTATATGATGGAGTTAGCAAATGAATTAATTCGCCCTCATGCAATCAAGAGGCTAGAAGCAAAAACTCTGCAAAATGAAATAAGATTGGTATTCCAAACCACGTTCAAGGTAACACAGAATCCTCAAGAACAGACCAAAACAACTGGAAGATGTAAAAATGCCGCTGCAATAAAAGTTGTCAAGAACCCGTATTTCGCTGCGGCATTTTGCCAAAACATTTGTAATGTTTGAAACACATCACGGAGCATGCTCCGATTGCATCTAACAATAAGGGTTATCATATATAACCTATATAATATATTCATAATATAGTATAATATATATATTATTATATATATAGTATAGTATATATATATATTAAGTATATATAATATATTAATTATTTATTATTATATAACGTATATGAGTATAACGAATACTATACTATCATATATATATAGTATATATTATTATATATATATTATTAATATAATAATTATATATATATTATATATATATATAGTATATTAGTTATACTATATATATACTATATATATGTAGTATATATAATAATTTGCTATATAAATATATAATATATATATATTATATAGTAATAATATATATATATATATATATATATATATATAATATATATATCATATAATATTATAAAGTTATATATATATACTCTGCTGTCCCCTGGCCCACGTCAATTGGAGGCCACACTGCTTCCAGACGCGGCCACCGCTCTCTGGGCGGTTCCACAGGTCGAAAAGGGAAGATATAGAGACAGTCGGCCACGGGGGGCGTCGAGAGCCGGAGCCAACCCAGAAGGAGGTGCTGCCATTGTGTCCTGGGAATTGTGGCATCTGGTGCAGGTGGGTGAGGTAACTTTGTCTGGTTTGAATCTATATTTATACTATGTAAAGTTTTGGTGTGACCTGAGTCTGCTCCGGGCGAGGTCAATTTGGCTCTCTTCTGGCAGTGGTTTCTTCTATGGGGAAATTTTGGGGAGGTGGAGTTTAAGTAATGGTTATTGGGGTCGGTTTTTGTCGGTACGTGTTCGTTAGTGTGTAATGGATATTATGAGCCATGTCTTATGGGAGGAGGAGGGGGATAATGTTGTAGATGTCATTATATTGAATTTGCTGGTGTAGGAGGGTAGGATTTTAGTGTCTGTGTCTGGGGGTTGGAGAAATATTTTTGGTTGACATTGTGGGTTTTGGATTAAGGGTTTTAATGGTAAGAATGGGTTCCCCACCAATCTCAGGTTGGGTGGAGAATAGAAAGATGACAAGTCTGCGTCATGTATTGTTGATGGGGGTGGTTTTGGTGCTCCGGTGATAATTCTAAGGGCGTGTTTTGTGACTAATTTGGTATTTTTTTTGTATTTTAGATTTTGGACAGTGCAGGGAAGGCCAGCGGGAGAAGGCCGTAGGTTTAAATATTTGTTCTGTAGGAGTTGTTTATAAGTGGTGGTGAGGGGTATTTCCTGTCACTGAAGTTGTGGTTGGGAAAGGGTTCGAAGGGTGGTAGCATATATATAGTATATTATATATAGATAATATATATTATATATATATATATACTATATATATATACTATATATATATATAATACTATATATATATTATAGTATATATATATATTATAGTACTATGTATATATATATATAATATTATATATTAATAATAATGTATTATATAATAATATATATTATATATAATATAATATATTAATAATATATATATAATATATATACTTATTAGTAATATTTATATAAATAATATATATAGTATTAATTATATCTATATTAATATATACGTAAACAAAAGAAGAATTAAATGTTAACTTTAGGCCTAGCCCTCTAAGAAGAGCCCCAATCCATATCTCAAAACTACAAACACAGCTACCGGGAAAATGAATACATTGCTGGAATCCTGGCCAAATTTTACCGAGGAAAAGTAATAATAAAAGAAAAAAAATCATGATTTAGAAAACTACAAAAGCTTACAGGGAAATTAAATACATTTTTGGGGAATCTTGTATAAATTTTGGTTAGGAAATGGTAAAAAAAAAAATATACATAGAAAAATTGGGCTATTTTTTTGGGGGGGGTGCTGGAACATAGTTATATATATATTTAATTTTAAAGGTATTACACGGTAATTTAGGGGACTCTCCCCCCCCCGAAGAAAAAAAAGCCACGACCCCCCGGGGGGGGGGAAAACACAAGGGGGGACGTTTTCCATACCCGTAGGGGAGGGGGAGGAACCCCCGCGACCCAAATACCAAAGAGCGGGGTTCCGGAGACCCTCCGGAGGGAGGAATAGTCCTAGCCCGTAGTTCCCCGGAAGGCATTACTACTCCCGACTCCTGCCATCGGTGCCGGATACCCTTGCTTTTTAATAATTCTTTATTAAAAAAGAAACTTTAAATAGAAAAGCTTTTATTTTAACGAGTAAGCAATAAAAGGTCTCTAAATAGGCCTTTCAATCATATTACTCTCAGTTGATCATTTAACATAATTTTCTATTTTTTTTTTTTTTTTACATTTTCCTATACACAAAATTTTACCAGGATTCTAAATGTAATTCTTTTCGCTGTAGCTATGTAGTTTTTGAGAGATATAATTTTTTTATTTTTTTTTTTTATTTTTTTCTTTTTACATTTCCGGCACTAAAATTGGACCAGCATCCCAGCAATGTATTTCCTTTTCCCGGTCGCTGTTGTAGTTTTTGAGATATTCATGGATTGTGGCTCTTCTAGTAGGCTGACCATATATATTTAACCCTTTTATAGTTATAGTATTATAGTTATATATATATATATATATATATATAATAATATATATATATATATATATATCTTATATATATATAATATATGATATATTATTATATATTATAATAGTATATACGTATATATATATATCATATATATTTATATATATATATATATACTATATATATAATATACTATAATATATTATTATGATATTTATATAGTATATACGTATATATATATATTATATATAAAATATATAATATATATATATACTATATATAATAAAATATAGCTATAACTATATATATTATATATATATGTATTGAAAAAAAAATATAAGTACTTTATATAATTATATATAATAATAATATATATATATATATATATATATATATATCTTATATATATCTATAATATATAATCTATAATATATAAATATATAAGATATATTATATATATATCTATATATATTATCTACTATATATATATATAATCTATCAAAATGAAATGTAATATCAATTATATATATATATATACTAGCTATATTATGATATATATGACGTATATAAGTATAGGTATATATAGTTACGGGTTATGAGGTAGCGTAATATTATAGTTATATACTATATAGGTATATATTTAAGATACTAATTAGGGTCGAGTCTGAGATATCAGCGTAAGTCGGGAGAAGTAGATGAGTTAGTTATATTAGATAACGAGCTAGATCCGCTCATGGGTTATACGGGCGCGGCGGGCATGATTTCGAACAGGCGTATGGTTGGTTGGTGAACACTATAAGTAGTATATATACGTTTATATGTATATATAATCTATATATTGTTAGAGACGGTATGGATAACCACATAAATACACTAAGAGATTTTTGTTCGTTGTAGCATTGTATAATTAAAAGATAATAGTGTATCATAGGGATAAATAAGGTTCTGCATTCCAATGCATTTTCTACTGGCAACCCAACCAAAAAAGGGGTAATGAGGGAGTAATCTCTGCGGGGAAGAACTCCCCTGCGGGGGAAGAGCTCAATGGAGTTCGATGATGAAATTTCACAAGCGTATCGATAGAAAAAACTAAAAGATAAAAACATACGGGATAGTCGTAATATCGGTCTACCAGCCCGCTTTTTTATTATACAAATAGAAGCAATTTCTAAAATAAAATATAAAAATGATTGATCACTTTTGACAGTTTTGAACCGTAGAATTTTTTGGACTAATTTCATAACTCTTAAAAATTATCGATATTTTAAAGTTTTTATAAATTTAAAGTTTTACGGTCTGTCAGACATAAGATACCCATGTAGGGTAATCCCGACATTATGAGGCTTTTCTTATTTATTTATATTATTATATTTTATTATTATATTATTTATTATTGATTATTATTATTTTATTATTATGATTATTATTATTAGTTATTATTATTATATATTTATTAATTTATTATTATTATTTTATTATATATTAATTATTAATTATTATCATTGATTATTTTTAAACTACCAGCGACTGAAAAGGTTTTAAGTGAAAGAATATATTATATATAATTATATTATATACTATACTATAGTATATATATATATATATATATAGTATAATATATATATAATAATTATATATATATATAATATATATAGTATTATATTTATATATTATATTATATATATAGTATATAGTATATAGTATATATTATATAATATATATATATTTATATAGAATATATATAATATATATAGTATAATATATTATAGTATAATAATATATATAAATATATATAATATATATATATATTATATATATCTAAGTCTATATATATATATATAGTATATATATTTTTATCTACATTTCTATTAATATATTTTTGTTATATGTGTACGGGACTGGGAACCCAACTCAAAGCACCCCACCAACCTAATCCCTCAACCTTTTTTTGCCCTTAATGAAGAGATTTTTACAATGGATTATATGCTTTTTGCACTAGTATTGAAATTCAATATAGGAAGGTTGGCTTGAGAAGCATGAATTTTTTCTGCTAGAGCTCCAGTATTGCTAAAATATGTCAAACTTGGAACATAACGTTGGATACAGCCAAGTATTTCCCTTGCAATTTACTCACGCCCGTGGTAAACATCCTGCTTAACCTTTTCCTACCACGATTGGATCATCATTTGAATCTAATCGTTTTTCTTGGTGATAGTTAGTAGTAGTAGGGCAGGCATTCCGCACGACGTAGCTCCTCCCGCGTTTTTGACCTTTTTGAACCGCGAACCTTTTTTGAGCTGAATTTTTACTGACCTTTGGACGAATTTTGGCCCTGGAACCTTTTTGGGCCTTGGACTTTTGGCAACCAAACTATTTTTGAAGAACCCTAATTTTTTGGCAACCCTAATTTTTTTGGGTCAACCCTAATTTTTTGGCAACCTAATTTGTTTCGGCAACCCTAATTTTGCAACCCTTCGAAGAAGGGTTGCGCAAACGGTTGCGTAAGCAACGTTGTATACGTACCCACCCTATATTTTTACGAACCCAACCTTTGGTCTTCCAATGGGTCAATTTGTGACCCACGGTAATTTTTTGTCCTTCTTTAGGACTTAATCCTTTTGAATGTCTTAACCTGTTTGACGATGAATGTTCGAACGCAACCTTGTCTTCCATGGTCAGTCTTGTTGCCCACCCTAATTTTTTGGCTACCCTTTAAGGGGCTTAGCCCTTTTTTGAGGTCTTAACCTTTTTTGTCCTTGAGCTTTCTCTTTCTCCAAAGTGCCCAGATTCCATGGGTCAATTTGGCCACGCTAATTTTTTTTGGCCACTCGTAACATTTTCGTTCCTAACTTGAACGTATCTATGATACCGTATCCTAACTTGAACACGCTACACACAGCAACTCACCTCCGCACACCAGCACACATACACACACACACACACACACACACACACAGGCACACACCAAGAAGTGATGGACATACAGACAACTTACATTCACTCTCCTATAGCCTACACCAGCCTCCCCATAGCGCCTAACCCAGCGCCTACACCTAGCCTTCACCTAGCGCTACACTACCCTAGCTCCCACCCATCCTCACCTAGACCTACACTAACCTTAATTCCCCCAGCCTTCACCCTAGCCTACACCTACACTAGCCTCCACCCAGAGACCTTCACCCTATCCCGTTCATCCTACACTACACCTAGCCTCACCGCAGCTACACCCTACGCAGCACCCTAAGACTCCACCCAACCTTTCACCTAGCTACACCTATACTAGCTATTGAAGCGCTCAACTTTTATGGCTCCAACTTGAATGACGTCATGCTTTGTGTTGCAGTCTATCATTGATTTGGATCTCAAACTTTGTTTGACTCAGATTTATTGATGGTTCAACTTTGATGTTGCCCAATCCCGGTAGAACAGTATCTAGTGACTGTTCTATTATGTAGTTCTTGATATTCTAATAGTGCCATTGAGTGGCCAAGTGAGTTGCTAGAATGAGTGCCAATGAGTGCCATGAGTGCCAATGAGTGCCTCGAAGTGAGTGCCAATGAGTTGCCTGAATGAGTTCCACACTATTCTTTAATCTTTTCATATCTGTTTTTTCAAGCCTATTCTAACTCCTGAGCCTAGAATAGCCCTAAGTATGGGTGTCCCCTTACCTTACCTATGTTATAAGTATGAGGAATTCGATTGGGGTGTATATCTAACAGTTGCTAAG
>JABUQX010099471.1:0-17500 GCA_015478945.1 Trachelipus rathkii
ACAGAGAGCAGGGAGGAGTAATTAGTCACTTTATAATACTTGTACTTATTCGTATTTACGCGTAAGAGAAGGTATTTATGACACGATAGTGTGTGTATAGGTATATGAACATCTCTTTTGTATAATGCTTTACTGGATAGTCAAATAGTACAGTATTATACGTTAATTAATGCTAGAGCTATGCTTGGAAAATATAGTAATAACCAGTTACGTTTTGTATAATGCAAAGTTAGTTATACTTTACTTAGAATACTTTAAAGTGTTGAGACAATCTGCATACTAGTTTACTTATTATTAATAATTTAGATGTCTTTAGTATTATTAATTACTATAATTTTTCACTAGTTCTGATGATACAGCTGGTGAAGTGTCGAATGTAAATGAAGACATTTGAGTTATGTTAGTAAGTATATTCGTTGAATCAGTATATATATTAAATACCAATGTGTATATATATAAATTTTATAATCACAAAAAGAATTAATTGGTAGTGTCAGTGTAAGAATAACGTTAATATGTTACAGTTAAATTCCTATGAAAAAATAAGATTCGGTTTATCACGTTTTGCAATATACCATGTTAGTTTGCTTCTACTGATGATTTTGAGTGTGAATCTATTTGTTAGTAATACTATAGTTTAATTTGTGTGTATAAAGTTGTGATTAAGGTATATTGATTTTGTAGCATTATTTATTCTTATAGTTCATTAGTTACGGCTATTATTTATAGTCATTTATATTGATGTGTGAGACACTTTTGTATTACGATTAGCATACTTTCCTGAGTCACTTGCTCTGAGTAAATTAGATAAAATTAAACTATAAATTTATGTTTTATTAGAGAAAATTTTCAGTTTAAATGTTACTGTGTTAGTGTAAAGATTAACGTTAATATCTTCATTAATGAGTTTTATTAGGAAAAAAGTATAAGATATAAAGTTTACGTTATTTGATCTATTAACCAGTATATGATTCTATTACACTAGGTGATTAATGTAATGGCATACTTTACTGTTAATGTTTAAACTAAGTATTAAATTCTCTATGCTTAATAGGATGTTATGCTTAATATAGGTCTTTTAGATTCATTTATGTGCAATTATTATTCTGATAGTGTTTATTACAGCAGTGTTCCCCTGGTTCTAACTGCTTAATAAATTGTGGATAATCTTATATTAATATCGTTTAGCATACTTTCGCTGGTTCTAGTTAATGATTAATTATTAACCAATATTATTATATATATTTTGCTAATAAATGTTTATGACTGTGTGATTAAATATGTCTACTTATGTATGTTAATATCTATTTATGATAGAATCTATATTTTGAAATAAATAAATGAATAAGTTATACGTTATCGTTTGATATTGTTAGGTACCTTACTGTTGTTAAGTGTGGAACTTTGTTTATACGATTTTAATCAGTTATATGTGTGTAAAGTTGTGTTAGCGTTTTTCTTTGGGTATAACATTTATATTCTTTAGTTCATGTTTCATATTACTATTATGTAACTTTTATTGAGATGAAACTTTGGTTACAGTTTAAGGCATACTGTTCGCTGCTGCTATGTTTAATTTAGATTAATTAACTCAATGTATGTTGAGAAAGTTTTATTTAAATGTATTAATACTTATAAATAGAGTGTTTAGTGTATAAATAAGATTACACGTTATATTAGAGTGTGAGTTAGATTTTGTCAGCCTGAAACAAGAAGAGATTATGGTGTGTATATCGTTGTGCATACCATGCTTAGTACTGCTTTACTCTGGTGTTTAAACTCGACTACTGTGTTAATTGTTGACTGCCTTTTATTCTATGTCTTAAGATGTTTTCTGCTTTAGTACTTTGAAGGACTTATTTCATTTTATTGCTTTCTTAGTTTCCAGACTGTCTGTCATGAATGGTTATAACAATTTATCTTAGTAGAAAAATTTAATCTATGTAGCATACTTTTCGTTTGGTCTGTCTTCTAGTGAAGTCAAGCCCATATTTATTGTTTGTTGATAAACTACTGCTAAATCGTTACCTGTGTTAGTGTACAGAAGTTAAGTCGTTAAATTTTTAGCATGTATTATGAAATGTTTTAGTGCTTGCAAAAGTCAGCTCTCTGTTGTTAGATGTCTGTGTTGCCCTACTGTAGATGTTACGCATTAGTTGCTTTATCTGTGTGTTTACTAGTGTTGGAATTTTGTTAACGTTTAAAGACTCTATTATTGAAAACTCTCAGATAAGATGTTTGTCAGTTATATGTCATTCGTAGTAATTAATAGGTATAACTATAAGATTTAAGATGTACTCTGCTAAGTAACTTTATTAATAGAAGTGTAAAAACATATATATGTTAGAAAAAGATTGATACATTTAACTATTTTGATTTATTATTTGATATTTAATATATAATTATATTTGTTTATTTGTTTATTCCAAACACAGAGAATAAAAACCAAAATGACTAGAATACAATAGATCAATAATCAAAAAAAATACATACTGTATGGTCTTATGTAATGGATATATGGTGTTATAGAGTGTAGATTATTAGTAGAATTTTAACTGCTAATTAAAGAGATATTATGCTTTATGAATGATCGTTAAATGACAAAATCTTTGAGTAAAAAATATGACTTACAGATCGTTAGAAGTTATATTAGATCATGTAATGAGTGGATCAAGAGAGGGAAGTTTGGATGACAGGTTTGCTAATGGTGTTCGAATTAAAAAGGTTGGTTATACTTCGTGATGGCTATATTAGGAGATGTAAACACGAAATATATTTGTTATCAGTATATATAAACAAGAAAAGGACTGAGAGCAGCCTAATTTTTATTTATTTATTATCCTTTTAAGTTGCTATTTATCTATCATTGTATTGTTGTTTCTGAATCCGGATGCACTTGACATTTTCGATAAATCTATAGATCCGACAACACACAAATAATATACCATGTTCATGTGGGACAAAGCAGTTATTATACAAACATTTGGTATCTATATTAACCCACTAAATTATCTAATTAACCGGTGACATCTCATTAGACCGGAGCTCCAAGTACCCCGGTGCAGCTTGTACTACCTTCTACTTATATCCATCTGAGTCAAGATCCTTCTTTCATTCACTTTACTATTATTTCATATACTTATCATTACTATATTCGGCTTTTATTCGAGCTGATTTACTTACTGTGCACTTTATTATTTCTAGACGAGACTTACCCCTAATGGGGTCCTAGACACCCATTAAATACATATATATCCATCAATCGAATAAAATCTACAGATTCAAAATAACAATATAATAAGTATCACACTCATAAAATCATTGTTTGTTATAATATGTATAATTTACGAATGTTTTTATTAACTCGGCATCCGACAGTGATCCTGCACCGGTGCCTTATACAATCTCTTCGTTTCTAAGGATTCAACTATATAAGTAATTTCTAGATAATTTCAACTCTGAATCCCCTCCCCAAATTTCAGCCAATTATGAACACTTCGATTTTTTAATGAGGGTATGGGGTACTCCCTATTCGGGGGCACCCACGGGGAACGTATCCTCAGTCTTACGAACGATGTATACAGTCCCATTCTTAAACACCTCACTTACCAAAGTTTTAGCCTGATACGATAACCTAACCATGTAGACTATATATATTATTAATATTTATCTTAATAGAACTTTCGGAAACCTAGGTATATTAGTCAAAGAAGAAAACTACACGGTGTGAAAATTAAATAAACAAATAATAATAATAATTAATAATAATAATAACTTAAATAATTAACTAGCACATAATAATTAATCAATAATCAAGTAAATTATACATAATTAATGACAATTACTAAATATAAAAATAACTAAGTTAAAAGTTACTTCCCGCCAATACAACAAATGAGAAATAACGAGGAGAGATGAAGTAATAGATGAAATATCACGTTAACTGGTACTTCTCTTCTTAACTTATTAGAACATAATCACAAATAGTATAATAGCATAATAACTCATAGCCTTCGTTTAATAAGAGATGATGGATAACACTAACCGATGTCCTGAAATGCCATACCTGATATCAATTGAAGCCAGAGACGTGAAACCGAGAGCGGAGTTTAGTATATTCATTGTGTGTGTCCGCGCTGCCTGAAAGACCCTAGCGCTCTATGAGCGGTGAGGTCAGGACCTAGCAAGACGTGCGGAGCGGAGAGTACTTGAGAGGCCTTAGACGCTTCGAAAACCTCCGTGAGCGTGTAACATCTTGCAGAGTGTGAGCCGAACTCTGGCAGCGTTGATATCGACGCTATAGAGGATCGCGTATAACACTAATATAATGAAATTTGAAACTCGTCAAACTGTTCGCACATAAACTTGCTTTGAATAATCGAGTACTGTATATTCAGCACTGGATAACAACTAGAAGAAGTCGCTGACGGCAGAGATGGATAAGACAGGTCTACAACAAGACTAGATAGTGATACATAGAACATGGATATATTAAACAACTTTCAAGACAAGTAACACCTCGCCGTATGGAAACTTCACTTCGGTAGATAAAAATAATAATAAATAAGATAAAATAAATATTCAAATAATTAATTAAAACAACACACTTAAATGAAAAATAAGAAAATTTTAAATTATTATAATATATAAGTAAATACTAAATAATTAATTAAATAAGTTAGCCTATCCATATTGAGAAAAATTGTAATATTTAATATTTATATAATATATTATTCTCGCATAGACGTGTTGCCCGTTCGGGCGCTCAGTTGCGCGCGCATCAAGTTGAGATCATGTAATTCTGTCGTCTGCGTAGAGATTTACTTATCATCACGCTACTCGACCTAACTCTCAGAGTTTAGGTACTTAACTCAATCTTCAGGTTTTGAAAAGCCAAAAGGGGTATTAACGAGGGCGTAGCGGCTACGCTTCATCGGTGAGTTGACCCCCTCTATATATACTCCTATACAGTACACTTGAAATTTTACACGGATTTACTGAGTCATTCCATATATAATTAATTATTACCAAGTTATCAGACCTTAATAACTCTTTATAACTTTTTAGAGAAAGAGCTGAAAGAGCACAGCAATCTGATACAGTTCAAGACTATATTATTATATATATTAATATATATATACTATTAATATTATATATATATATATATATATAATATTAAATATTATATAATAAATATTATATATATATATATATATAATTTAATATATATATTTTATATATATATATATTATATATATATATAGTATTAATTATAATATATATATATTATAATATATAAATATATATACTAATATATTATTAATTAATAATTATATATTATATATATATATTAAATATATATATTATATATAATATATATATATATATATATATAATATAAGTATATATAATTATAATATATAAATTAATTAATATAATATATATTAAATATATAATATATTATCATATATATTAAATAATATATATATATATTTATTAATATATATATTAATGATTATAACATTCACATAACTCTAACCTATATTGAGATATTAACTTTAGCCGTATAACATTTTTTTTATATTATGTTTATCGGGTATAAGATATTTTTGCAACTATCAAAGAATATACCATACCGAAACGTATCGCTGAGACTCCCTGATAGCGCTTCTAATGAGCACGAATATATGCTTAAAAAGTACTATATTATTAAATAATTGAACATATTATGGTTTGGAAATGCATTTTATGATTCTATATTTATGAACACTTATTATTAATTGTTATAGTATTTAATTAATACTATGAAAAAAATAAATTTAAAAAAATAACATTCAGTATTTGCCTTATGAACTCAAAATCTAGATATTATATATATATATATTTAATATATAGATATATATATATAATATATTATATAATATTATTATAAATACTTAATAATACTATATAATATTTATATTATATAATTATATATTATACTATATAATATAATATATATCAGTTTTTAAAATACCTTTATTAATGATATGTTTAACAACCAGCTTGTGTATATATGGATTCTCTCTTTATGTTATACACGAACTAGGTATTATTATTTATTTACCTAATAAATCACATTTTATATATTTTTCTAATGTATCCTATATATGAATCATATCTATCATAATAATTTATGCCATTTTTATCTCACCCTATATATATATATCTCAATAATTTATTATTTATAAAGCATTACAAGCATAAAAATCTATAACCTGTGCCAACGAATGTGAGAAAAACTGCATTTCATTTACTTGATCTTATCATAGCTATTACATATGATAAAAATTATTAATAATTTATTTATTTACAAAAATAAGGTAAAAATACACATAATTACTTACAAATATGAACTTTATTTATATACTCAAATGTTATTATTTTTATTATATATTATTTTCCATATTATATATGAGAAAAATATAATTATTTATTATTATAAAAAAACAAAAAAAAATAATATCTTATTTAATTATATTTTATGTAAAATAGTATGGCTGAGTTAGATAAGGAGTAATAGGCTGGGATAGGACAGTAGCTAATAATTAAATTTTCTAATGTGTAAGCAAATTTAAATAATTAAGAAAAACAATGACATAGCAAATTCGGTATTTTTGTATAATAATATTAGTTCAATAAAAAGTAAATATAATCACAGTAAGAAAACTTAATCTAGACAAAAATCTTAAGAAATTATATTAACCAAAAAGTAAGGATAGCATGCCTAATTTGAATTCAACCTATTAGCTTCGCATATCCGGCATGTATTAACTTGCAGTGTATCGCACATTTAGTCGGTCAGCTGTTAAGATGAAATATAATGCCTACACTTGCAAATGATAATTAAAGTCCTATGTTAGGCGCCTGACGCGTACGTGTACTGCAGAGCAGATGCGACAGTTTCGTGCATTATGGTTAGCAAAATGAAACTGTTGTTTTCTCGTTATATATATTTGGATAACATTGCCTTAATTAGCAGTTCTCATAGCTTATATTTTAAATTAATTATTTCATATAATATTAATTAAGTATATATAATATTATATATATAATTAATATAGTATTATATATATTAATATATAGTATATATATATTAAATATTATTATATAATATCATATATATATATATTATATATCTAATATATATATAAATAATATTTAATAATAAGATTATATATATATAAATACTATATTATTATAATTATATAAAAGTATGATATTATATATATATTATAGTATATAATTTAATAATATATAATATATTAGTATATATTAAATTTTTATTATATAAATTAATATATGGTATATAAATTATATATATTAATTATTAATATATATTAATATTATAATATAATAATTAAATATAATTATATACTATATAGTATATATATAATACTACCCATGGGAATTATATAAAAATAATTTATAATTCATAACTCATCATTCAACCGCTATACTTATTAAATTTAGTTATCACTAACTTTAATAATCCTCTATTATATATGGATCAGCATCCTTGATTAAAAATAAATACATAAATATTTATTATAACATAATTATTAATATAATATTGTATTTATTAGTATTTAAATTCTCGTAGAGTTAAATTATAAAAAAAGTTTATGTTCCCCATTATAAATATTAAGCATTGTTAAAAAGCACAAATACTAATAGGTGAGAAATATACACCTCACTAGCATATTTACACCGCTCAAGAATAAGGGAAAGTGAGGCAATGATTACAAAGGGTGACAATAGTCACTATCAACTGAGAGGGAGCCACCTTCTGACTGCATATAATCGCTCTGAGCACACTACACACACTAACACACACACACACTCTAACACACACACATACTATATAATATATATATTATATTATATAATTAACACACACACACATATATATGAAATATACTTATAATATATATTAATATATTAATATATATATATAATATATATTAATATATTAAAATATATATATATATATATATATATTTATGTTATAATACTATATATATATAATTATTATTATATTATATATTAATATATATTATATAATATATATATATTATATATATAATAATAATTATATTAATAACTATTATATTATATATATATATATTATATATACTATATATTAACTATTATATATATATATATATAAATTTCATATTAATATTAATATATAATTAATATATATAATATATATATATTATTTTAATATATATATATTATATATTATATATATATTATATATCTTATTTCATGCTACTACCCATGTAATAATAACATCTATCATACGCCACATGATATATATATTATATATATATTATATATAAGTAGTACATAGATAAGTCATATGATGAATTAATATAATAATATGTGCCAGTAGAACCTATAGGAATAGATAATGAAATATGTAGATAATAAATATTATATTATACTATATTATAAAATATATATAGTATCTAAATATTATTAAGTAATGATTATAAAGTAAAAAATAAAAATTATTTAAATTCTCTTACTCATCGTCTTCCAAACTATCTCACCCGGTCAATCTCAACATGCATCTTCTATATCATTCACTACAATATACTAAATAGTACAATTTCAAATTTTCCTCACTACGTAACATTTCACGACCCTTATATGCCAATTACTAAGTATATACTTATCAATAACATAATGGCTAATGGAACGTCTTTAGGGAAAAGAGCTCCGTCCAGTTCCTCCCACCAATCTGCGATTTTCACTAACAAATCTCATACATCTTCTTCACCGGAGGCATCCCCTGTGTCTTCATGGCCGAGACGTCCAGGCTACCCGTTTAATTCTTCCCCATTGGATCTCCACATGTCCGTCTCTACTCCTGAAACTAGATCCATAATATAACTCTGTATCTCTTCAATGTTGAGGGTTCTTCACTCGACCATGACCAAGCTCACACTAGGTCCTCACAATTGGCAATCTTCACCTCCTCGCGAGTTGCAATCCAATCCCCTACAATCGTGCTTCTCAATAATTACCTACATATACCAATCTCTAATATTCATCTCTACTAAACTCATCCCATGACCCCAATCATGAACAAGTAAAATATAAATCAACAAAACAACTATTAATATGAGTAAACTCAAAATATGAAGGGCAAAATAACAACATTTAACTACATTTTCCGCTACGAGATATATAATATACTACTCTACTCTACTTCACTATATATTAGATTACACTAGTATATACCATATATATCATATATATCTATATCTATATCACTATATTTATATATATTATACCTAGTATATACTATTCACTATATATATCTCTATACGTATTCACTCTCTATTCTATATTATATATAAGTATATATAATATCACATATATATAAGATTATACTTATTATCACTATCTCCTATATATATATATATCTAAATAATAATATTATTATATTATATTTCTCTATTCTGTGCGATCTTTCTTCCACTTATATCTCCTCTTCTTCTAATCTATACTACTATATAAATCTCTGGAGGATATGAACTTCGCTTTTAAATTAGGTAAGCAAAGTTAAATTGGAGTTACGTGGTCTTAGTAGGATATAAAGGCTCTTATCGGTAGGGTACTGGTTGGCTCTGGTCTTACGGTTAGTCGTTAGGTCTTAGGTTAAGTTAGGTCTCATAATTCAGTTTCATTAGCTTTCGTGACCCTATATTGTAATTCTAATTATCCTAATAATTGTTGGCAACACAACATGTATTAGAATTTCTGTAAATAGACTCTAACCTCTCTTATAATTAGCATATACTATTTACATCACACTTACTATCATTAATATACCTATATTATATATTATATATATATCTATATATCTTCTATACTAGTTATCAGCTATATACATATAATATTACTTATTACTATATACTACATATTATCACATATATTACGTATTACTCTATCTCTACTATAATAAATCATATTCATTATCATATATATTATACTATCTAATTACTATATAATATTCAATATCTATAATCTATATAATATATACTATTCAAATGGAAATGGCTCACTCCTATATAATTCTATAAACTATCTACTTTTATATATTTTATATAATATATATATTATATCATGTATATATTATTATATATATATTACTTATTATATATAATATTATATACCAGTATACTTTATCTTTATATATATACTACTTATATTTGATCTTAACTATATAGTATATATATATATTATATCTATTATACTAATATATATTTATTAAACCAATAATTTTTTAGATTTGAATATATTGCTATAACTTATTACTAATATTCATCATAAATATGTCAGATTTGGAAAAAGGTTCTACTATTAGATAGAATTGGATGCTCTATATATATACTTCTACACTAGGGTCGACATCCTATACATCGTCGCCTCCTGCTAATGAGCTTATATCATTTTAGATAACGATCGATCTTTTAACATAATTTCAATGTTTGCGTAATCAATCATTCTTATTTTTCTTGCGAAATTGTCAAGCGGTGTATTTTAACATATTTTAAAACTAAATAATAATCATGCACTAAAAGTTCAAAAATATTTGTCATAAAAATTAAATCGCGATATAATAGAGCTTTGAATATCAAAGTTTTTTCAAAATAGTGGAAAATTATATTTTTTCGAGATTAATTTTTCTACTCTACACGCTTTATTTACAGTCTAAATCTATATCCTAATATTGTGAAAGATACATTAGCACAGTGCTTAAAATAGATCACAGTATCAGACTCCGCTCGTGAAGCTCAACTCGCTTTAAATTGCGCGCTGCGCGCGAGTGGTGCCGCATGTGTTATAATTATATATATCTTTATATACGTCTTATATTAATAATTATATAATACTATATCATAATATAAAATTAATATATTTATATTTATAATATTAATTATTTATTGTATATATTATTATATTAGAGATATATATAGTATATATTTATATATATATATCTATAAAATTCTTTATAGCTTATATATATATATATATTCATATATATATATTATATATATATATAATATATTATTATCATATAAAATATTTTATATAATTATAAATTAATTATATTATATGTACTATATAAATATTACTATATATATAGTTAATAACTTTATATACGCGGTCGTTTAGTTTAAGTCTAAAGAAATACCAATAGGGTATGAGGATACATAGCAGGGTTGCCTAAAATCATAGCAGACGCTACTGCACAGAAATGCTACACTCAGCATTAAAATGCGCGGCCTGCGCGCTCGAGTGGATGCCGAGCATGGTTGTGAGATACTATGATAAGTATAGGAATATATTATTATATGTAATAAAAATAATTAGTAAAATAATGTGTCTTAATATAATATATATATAAACGTATATATAATTAAAACTATAGTGATATAGTATATATTATATATGTATAGTATATATAAATGTATTTACATAATATATATATATATTATAATATATATAATTTTAATTTTATACATATTAGTAATTAATCCATATATAACCATATTTTTACCTACATTTATTTTTTTAATTGTCTAGTAAATGTGTGTTTTTCAAATATTGATTTGCATGAATATCCGATACACACTTTGTCCCATTTGCACAGGAACAAAAAATCCACAACAAAAAAAAAACAAGTATATTTCTTTATTTTAGTGGTATTTAAAGTAACGCGAAAATTCATTTACCGATCTGTCACACTATCGTACGGTAGTTGACAAAATCGTACGATGCTGTAAAAGAATACCGATTCTATTAAACTATTACACTCTCTCTTAAATCTTAACAACAAACTTTTGATCTGTTCGGTTAGACTTATATATGTGTGTGTGTGAATGTTTCCTCTACAATATACTATATATATATATATATATATATATATAATATATATATATATAAGTACCTATATTATAATTATATATATACTCTATATATAATATTAATATATTATAATATATACTATTATATATATACTATGATAAAAATAATAATACTTAAAAATAAAGAGCAACAATTGACGGAGGCCGTAAAACTAATATAGTATATTATTATTTAAATATTATATTATTAATTTTATTATATTTATATTATTATTATAGATATTATATTATATTAATAATATTATAATTATATATAATATTATAATATGATATTATTATTATATATTATATAATTATACTTAATTTAAAATGATTATATAATTATATTTATATATATTATTATATATAACTATATATATATAATTGATTATTATTTATATAATTAATATTCTATATGACTAATCTTTTTAATAAGTTTACATATCCAGAACACCGACGGCTAACCATCAGCTCGATCAGTACTTCCGAACATGTACTCGTCATCTAAATCGTCTACTCTATTTGTTTAGTCGTTGTTTGTTGTTTGGTTTGTTGTATGAGTTTGTTGTTGTCGTTTGTTGTGTTGTTGTTTGTTGTTTATTTGCTTACAACACACACACAACAATTTAATTATTATATTATATATTAATAATATAGTAGTAGCAATAGTAGTAAAAGTACACCACACACACACTCACACACACACACTAAAGCTACAGATAAGTAATTATATGTAGTCAGTAGTAAGTAGTATTGATCACACACCGCACACACTCACACACACGAAGCACACACGTGTAAGACGAAGAGAGCACATGGAAATGATTTTATTTATGCTGAATGACGGTATTAATGTTGTATGATGATGCGCGCTTCATAACAGTACTATATATATACTTTATATAATGATAGTGAATATATATACCTTATATATATTATATATATCTATCTAAAAATATTATATATTAGGTAAATATATTAATATAAATTATATATATATTATCATATTATATTTTGCATATTATATATATAATATATATATATATTATATATATATATATAATATATACTATATATATATATATTATATATACGTATATTACCTTTAAATTTACTTTAATTCTGGTTTAAAATATTAATATATTTATTTTTACTATATTTTTAATTTTAAAATAGTTTGACTTATATATTTATTATATAATATATTATAATATATTATGTATTAATATAATATATTATATATCATAATATATATATTTTTATAAAAAATATATATATCACCTAATATATATATATATATCCTATATATAATATATATAGATATATATATATACTATATTAATAAAATGACTAACTGGAAAGTTTTAAGACAGGTGGGACAAGTGCACAACATAAGAGGGGCTGAATTTGAGGGCGGGTGTTATATCGGGAAAGCATCATGATATTCGTCCCTTAAGAAACGTATAGAAAAGATCCACGAAGCGATATCCTTGTCTCAGAACCAAGTTGCAGATGCTGGTCAGAGTGAAAAATATGTCGTATCTCTGCGGAATTGCCTGTATGTCGTCAGCAAATCAAAATCTTTCCCGATTCAGCATGAAATTTTTACAATTTTGAAACAGGTAGAAATTGGCAGGAGCTATACTCCAGAATCCCTAGTGAAATAGGCAGTTTCTGAGCATCAGTTTTGGAATTTGGCTAAAAATTCGTGATCCAGCAAAGCCATATGAGCCGAGGTGCTTTGTTGTGGTGGAGACCCTAATGAAAGACAAATTCTTTGTCTCGCCAGAGTTAATGCCCTTCTTCTGGCATCTTTTGCGCAAACAGCTGAAGAGACACACCTTTATAAGTATTTCCTGGTTTGACTGCCTGCCGCTCTCAGGAGTCAAATTCATGAATGCAGACGATAACCGTCTCAGAATTGATAAAAAACCCATCAAAACATGCATCTTCATTTTATTTTTTTCGGTTTCTGGCAATTTGGACTCTTCCCACTCGATAAATTGTGCCTTTCCTTTCTGAGTCAGTACCCATAACCCATTGCATTTCGTCGTCTGTAATTACTTTGACTATTTAACAAATAGGGAAATCACCTTTTGACCCGATTAATTATCAGGTCTTGGACACTTTAAGTAGGTGTGTTGTTTTCTGTTGGTCTGACAGAAACAATTTGGAAAAGATATTTATGGTATACTCCGAAACAAGAAACAAAAATTTTTTTTTTTTTTCTCTCGATCTGTAATTTTTCAAATCTCAGTATATAATATTGTGACTTTAACGCGCGTAGACACACGTTAATTCCCGGCTCATCATGACATCTGCCCTAATATGTTAGTTTATTATTCTTCGGTCCTAGGATGCGCATTAACAGAGTCTCGCGAGAAACTTTCATAATGTTTTCGTTTTTTCTGGTTTCTGTTTGAATCCGTGGATTGCGAAGGCCGGCCGGACCGTGGTGCCATGCCTTTGAATGAGGTTCTAGATCGAATACTTCAGCGCGAACCTGTTGAGCACCAAAAACTCATTTTGAAACAGACGGCCTCGGCTCCTATACATTTATTCACTTCCATTATTCAATTTAAGGGTTATTTTAGCCATTTTAAGAGTTCATAAGATACTTCCCAAGTGAGTCTTCCTGCTTCATTTTATAAACTAAAGATTTTAACAACAAACTCGTTGTTCCTGTTTTTCCAGCTATATTTAATAATCACTCACCAGGATGTAACTCGGTACTGAGGATAACATATTATCTCGCGATACTTTTCAGTTCGTTTCCAGCAGGTGACCAAACAAGCTATCCCCGTACAGGCACCCATCCATCCAGCAAGCATAGCTCCCTCAGCCAAGGCATAGCCAGTGGCACCACCCTGACTTACAAAAAACATTCCATCAGAGCAGTAAATATATATATTATATATATATATATCTCATATATATAATATATATATATAATATATATACTAATCATATATATATATATATTATATACTATATCTTATATATAATATATCTATATATATACCTTTTGCAGATCTGCAGCCTTTCTGTGATACATGTTCTTGATTTCTTTGAGATATACTGTGGGCGATGCACCTCTTTATCTCCAAGTTTGTGTTTTAAGGTAAAATTAATCTCCATAAAATTTGTGTCATTTTTTCCCTATTTAAAACTCCTCTTCTTGCATATATATATAATATATCTACTTACATATCATATACTAAGATTAATTATTATAAGGATAACATTTATAAAAGTAGCTCTTTCTTTCTTAATTTTTATTATTTTTTATTTTTTATTTTACATTTTTTTTTTTGTATTTTTATCATTCCCTATATCCCCCCTCTGTATTCCCATAGCTTCTCAGTAAAAACTAATTATTCTATTTTTATACCGTTGTGGTAGTTATCTTGCAGTCAGTTAATTTACCAATAATTTTCATATTTATATAGTATTATTTGGAGGAGTTTGGGGGATGGGGAAACTTCTTTAAATTACTCAGATATTTTAAATATAATGTATTAGCGTTCAATTCTTCCCATGAAATTTAATAGGATTCTTAGTTTTTATATTTATTATTATTTTTAAATAATCTTATTTTATTATTAAAAAGTTTAATATCAATTATTTTTAATAAAATTAGAAATAACTATAAAAATAATCATTATTAATTATTTAGCGCTTGTGTTCGTATGAAACCCATTTTGATGTGAGTATTTTGAAATTTGTCTATGTAATCGTTCCACTCTCATAGGAGGATTTTTTCTTTTTTTTATAGTATTACAACGAAATGTTTATTTCATTTCTAGTTTGTTTACAAAGTTTAATAAATCATATTATAAAATATGCTCTCGTCTCAAACAAACAAAATTAAAAAATTATTTATAAAAAAAGGTTTTTATAAATATTAAAAATGTCATCATTTCCAATAAGCTTTATTCTATTTTCAATAGACGTATATCCTTGTATTTATTAAGGATAGATTTAGAACTTTTTCATATTTCTTTTTCCTTTTTTTATCTCGTTTTCTTTTTCTTTCTTTATCTATTTTGTCTTTATTCTTCTCTTTTTTTACATATTTTGTATTGAGGTAATTTGTCTTTCTTTCTTTAGTTGCATTTCATTCCTCTTATTCATAACACCCATATATGCACAGCTTCTAAGTTTTTAGTTTGATTACTATAGTTCTGCTCTTCTTTAACTACTTCTCTTGAAATATTTACATTAGGATCTCCTCTACTTCTACTTGGGTACTTTCTTATTTAAATCTTCTCTTAATATATATCCTCCTCTACAGTTTCTTTTGTTTCGGCGTTTAACAAATATCCCTTCTCTCTCCCGCAAGTTACCGTTTGGTAACTCATCTGAGTTACCATTTTGCCGGGCATATATTATAGTATATATATATATCACTAAATTCTATATACTATATATCTATATATATCTATATATATGATATCTATATATATATATATATATATATATATATATATATATATATACATCTTTGCAGTAACTCTGTAAAAAGATAATTATCTAATAATCTTTGCTGATCTATAATACTTTTATCTTTTTCTCCCCAAGATTATACTCTAATATACTAGATATATATCTATCTATCTTTTCAATACTATATATAATATATATATACCTATACATAATATATCTATATATATGACTTATATAGATATATAGTCTATATATATTATATATATATAAATATATACTATATATATCATATATAATCTATACTATCATATCATCATATATATACTTATATATTACTATATATATATATTATATATATATATACTATATACTAATATATATATCTATTTATATAATTTTTGATATATGCTGAAAGAGTATCATATTACTTTGCTCAGGTCTTGTATCTACATTCAGAATAAAGTCTCGACCAAATATACTTATATCACTATTAGTATTAATATCATTCTCTAGTATAATAAATTTCAGTAATTTAACAGTATTATAAAAATAAATAATATACTATTACCTAGAACTCTTTCTATCACTATAGTAGATATAACTATATTCACTATATATATATTATACTATATATATATATGATATCATATATTCGACTAATTACCTTATATATATTACTCTATCTATATATAATATATCTTATATATTTACCACTAATAACTATATATTTTCATAGACACAATTTATTTTTCTCAAATGAAGGATGTAAATTAAATTTGAAGATGATTTTAATGCTCTCACCTTCTTTTTTTCATTTCTATTTCTTCTTTTATCGATACAATCTATACATCTCATTAAATTCAATTTGACAAAGTTTATTATTACGTCAATTTTCGGATTCAGTTACCTTATATAAATCCTCTCAGTCACATTTCTCTGTGTGAACGTCTGATGGGTGTTTGTCTGCGCTCCGTGGCGTGGCTGCTTTGAATCGACTGGAAGAGAAGACGTAGGATGGGGAGCGGCTCGGGTTCTGCTACTGACTTTACCAAACGTCCGTTGGCCGGAATATCTCTAATCATTGAATCTGC
>JABUQX010099471.1:22500-45899 GCA_015478945.1 Trachelipus rathkii
ATAATAATAATTAATAATAGTAATAATATATAATAATAATAATATAGATAATGATATCATTAATAATAATTATATAATAAAATATATATTATGCTCTTGAAACAATTAACAATAACTATATTCATAATCTATATAATATATAAAAGAATAATATATGTATAACTTAATAATAATATATTTAACTCTAATAAATACAGAGATCTTTAATAATATATTTTCATATATAAGTATAAATTTAATCAAAATCAAAATTAGATATAATAATAATAAGGTAATAAACAATTAATAATAATAATAATGGATAATTAAATAATTTAGAAATAAATAATAATAATTTTTAAATCAATAAATAATAATAATAATGTAATAATAAATAACTAAATAATAATAATAATGTATACTTTGAGTTTTAGGTTTAAGGAATTAGAGTTTTAGGTTGATAGCGTACGTGATTTACTCAGTATATGCGATATATGTGCATTAGGTGGTAGGTTATGTTTGAGATATAACTCTTTAGAGTTTATTTGTTGTATTAGTTAGATCATATTTGTGAGAGATATAAAAGTTTACTTGATCGATAGAGTTAGCTTTACGTGTTAGGTCTTACGTTTCTTCATCTCTTCTACTCTCTCCCTCTCTTCATTCTTCTGCTCATTTCTCATCTTTATCTCTCTCTGTCTCTCTCTCTCTCCCTCACTCCTCTCTCTCTCTCTCTCCTCTCTCTCTCTCTCTCTCTGGCTTCTTCTACCTCTACCTCTCATTAAAAATTACGTGTACTTTATATTAACTATCCTTCAACTATATTAGAGATCATGTGAATGATTAACCAAATAATTACAATCATAAACTATGAGTGTATCCATAATGATTTTACCCAAAACATCCTAACAATAGTATATATTCATTGTCAGATATAGAGCATCTCTTATTTGAATCAAAGATATATACAGTGAGCCTGTACATATACATATAACAAATATTGAAAGATATCTATGGGGTCAAAGCTCTCTAGTATAAAAATTAAAAAAAAATGTTAGCTCATATAATAGTCGATATCCACAAAAAAACATGTAATATAAGTGATTATCATTAAATCTTTGTCAGATATTTTACATGTGTGGAAGGAAAGAAATATAATAAAGGTAAAGGTCTTTTTGAGTATAAGTATATATATGATATAATCTATAAGTGTTTGATGCATGCTATTGCTTTTTTATTTTAAGGTATTATAATTAAGGTGTTTATTTATTTGTATTAATATAAAAATTTTAACAATTTTGATAAACTAAATGTATTACTATTAACACTGATATTACGACTATTTGGAAAATAATTAATTTTCAATACATTATAAATTTATTTATATTTATATAATGGTTTATTCAATTATCCTAATTGATAAATATATTTATAATATTTTTATTAATACTTTTAAATAACCTTACCACGTGAAAAAATATAGTAGTTATAAATAATTAAAAAATTAAATATTATTAAATTTGAATTTTAAAATGTAAATAAATGTAAAGTGACTATAAATATATAGTGTAATGGCAGTTCTTGTCTGTGAGCGTACGATAATATAGAATATACTCAAATTACCAATACTTAATATCATATTGTATTTCAATTTTATTGTATTGTGGCTGTAGCGAAATAAAATATAATATAAGTTAACTACATATATATTATATAATATATTAAATATATTAAATAAGATATATTATTATATTATAAATATTTATAATTATATATGATATATATAATTATGTTAATAAAAAATATAATATATTATATATATATATATATATATATATTATATATTAATATATATATATTAATATAATATATATATATATAATTATATTAATATATATATATATTTAATATATATATATTAATATATTAATATTAATATATAGGTTCTTTATTATATTTATTATATTATTAAGGACACCTGATACAATATTATTAATTTTCTGATTTTATATATAATGATTATGTAGCCATTCGAACTACAAGTAAAATTTGAAGCTTTAACTTATAATTAAAAACAAAGTAACTATAATCTAGTTATCAGTGAAAATATAAATATTCAATATTTATACTTGTATGAGGTTCAATATAAATAAGTTAACAAATTTAAGATAAAACAATTTCTATTATTGACATTTAATATGAGAAGAAAAAAATAAATGATACCTTAATAAAAATAAATTAATTTAAGTAGTTATAAGAAAAATTAAATTACTCTGAATACCTTATGTATAATTGTCTGTCTCCAAACATTAAATTGTTACATACTAATATATTTATATATTATATTAATTATAATTATATTATATATATATATAATATATATAATATATATATTATAATAATAATAATATTAATATAATATATATATATATAATATATTATAATATATACTATATTTAATAATTATATATATATATATATATATATATATATATATATATATAATATATATATATATATATATATATATATTATATATATTTAATATATTAATATATAATATACTATATAATATATAATTATAATATATATAATTAATTAATATATATATAATATATAGTATATATATTTATTTACATTAAAAATTTAAAATGTATTATAAAAGGTATGAATAATATAAGGTATTTTTATATATATATTAAATTATATTAATATTATATATAATTTATTATTAATTATATATTATAATATATATAATAATATTAAATTAATATATTATAATATATATATTAATTATATAATTAATATATTAATATATATTAATATATAATTATATATTATATTAGTATATATAAATATATTATAATATTTATATATATATTATATATATATATATATATAATGATTATATATTAATATATATATTAATATAATATATATATATATATATATTAATATATATATATAATATATTATATTATATATATATAAAATAATTAATATTAATATTGAATGGTCAGCCTCTATAGAAGTATAAGCCACTAATCCAATATCTCAAAAACTACTACAGTCTATATCGGGAAATAGAAATACATTTATGAGCTGGGTAATGCGGGTTCTAATTTTATTATGCAGGAATAAATTGTAATAATAAAAAAAAAAAAAAAAAAAAGAGTCATAAATAATAAATACAAGTAATAAAATATGATAAAAAATATATTAATATATATTAATGATGTAATATATCTCAAAATACAATATAGCGTACAGGGAAAAATAAATATATCATATATATTAGTAGAATTCCTAGGTAACAATGGTTAGTTGGGAAAAATGTTAAAATAAATAAAAAATAAAAAAAATAAAATAAAAAATAATAAATAAATAAATAAAAAATATATAAAAATTTTGTTTTTAAATAATTATAATTTATATATATATAAAATTAAAGTAATATGATATATAGTAAAAGTGACCTATATTATTAGAGACCTGTTAATTGGTATATATTTATAATCATCAGTTAAAACCATATAGATACTTTCATAATATTAAATTTTGTACTTTTATTTTTTTTTAACTAAAGAATATATCCTCAAGGGTAATATATATATATATATAACTACGTGACCACCTAGATGGCAGGAGTCGGGGGTCTCTCGGCCTTCCGGGAACTACGGGGTAGAGATTACTTAAATTCCCCTCTCCTATACTCGGTAGGGAGGGTTCATCCGTGTAACCCCCGTTCTCTATTTGAGTGAATATTTGGTTAGGTTATTATATTGAGGTCGTCGAGGTGATATCCTCCGCCCCTCCCCTTATCGGAGTAGTGTTATTTGTGAGAAAATACTGAGTCCCCTCACCCCTGTAGTTCCCCGTCGTACCTCGTATAAGCCTCACCTATATATCAATTATGCCGTGTAATTAACCTTTACAAATAATTATATATATATATATATATAAAATATATATATATTATATTAAAATATAATATATATATTATATATATATATATAATATATATATATATATATATATATATATATATATATTATATAATATATATATATACATATTATATATATATATATATATATATATATAATATATATAATATATATAATATATATATATTATATTAATATATATATATTAATATATATTATATATAATATATATAATATAATATATATATATATTAATTTATAATATATATATATATATATAATATTATATATAATATTATAATAATATAATATATATATATTATATATTAATATTAATATATATATATATATTATATATTTATTATATATATAATATTAATTATATATATTCTACATAGGCAAAACATAGTGAATAAATTATTAGCTTATATTAACCAGGAGGTTAGATTATTAAATTTATTAGATGACGTTGTAATAACAACAAATAATAACAAGTATAATAAATACTGATAAACTAATAACTCCTATGTAAATGAACATTATTATATTTGCTATTACGAGAATATTTAGTAGTAACGAATATAAATAACGAATATATGCATAACTCAATTAATTAATATATTTGAGTAAATATACATATTTATGAAGACGAGGGCCTTCTAAAGATAAAATTCCCATGTGTTGGTTGTGTGTGATGTATAATAATGTATGCTTGCTACAATTAGTATTATACCCATTATTATTTATAATTATTATTATTATTATTATGATTATTAATTTATTTATTTAATATTTTATAATTATTATTATTATTTATATTACTATGTACCTCAAGTTCATCTCACCCACCTCTAAAAGAATTTTATGGTCAACTAAAATAATTTATTTATTGTTTTTATACATTTTTTTTTATTTATTTTTTTAACATTTTCCTAACTAAAAAATTTTTATCTCATTAAGGAATTTACTCAAATAATATTGATTAATTTATCTATTATTTTCCTCTGTATTGGCTTTATATGTTTTAATGTTATTTTCTTTGAAGATTGATTTTTTTTTTTTATACTAGTTCTTGGTTAAAATTTTGCACTTATGTGATTTACACAATCAATTGAGTTAATTTCCATATTATTTTTACTCATCTTAGTTTATCTATATTGATTAAGATACTATCGATTTATGATCGCCTGTGGCTCAAATACTCATCTAATATTACAGCTTATTCTGAATAATTATATATTAATTATTATTATTATTTAATTATTATTATTATTATTTATTATATTTAATTATATATTAATTTATTTTATATTATTATTATTATATTTAATTAATTATTTATTATTATTTAATTTAATTATATTTATAATTATATTCGACGATATCTATTTATTTCTATATATCTATTAATATTCATATTTAATAATCTTTATACCTGAATTAATCCTAATATCATTATCATTATTAGTTAAGTATTATTAATTTATTATTATTTATTTATAATTTAATTATTATTATTTATTATATATATTTTATATATTTAATTTTAATTATATTATTTTATTATTATTAATTGTTATTATTATTAATTATAATTAATTAATTATTTATTAATTATTATTATTTAATTTAATAATAACATTTGATTTCATTTTAATTATTATTATATATTATTTCAATATACAATGAATGGCATATTATTATTTAATTTATTATTATTATGTTAATTATATTATTAATTATTATATTTAATTTATTATAATTTAATATTTATTATAATTTATTATAATTATTAATTATTATATATTATTTAATATATTTATTATATATATATTATTATATAGTAGAATTATTATATATTATTGATTATTATTATATTTAATTATTATATTTATTATATTATAATTTTATATTAATTAATTTAATATTTTACGAGTGATTTCCTGCATAATTTCTATTAATGTCATTACTGATTTATTTCTGATAATATTATATATATTTTATATATATAAATTATAATTATAACCATATTTATATTATATATAATAATATATATATATATATATTATATTATATATAATAATTATTATATATATATATAATTATATTAATAATATATATATATAATATATTATTATATATATTATTTATATATATATAATAATTAATATTATATTATATTATATATATATATATTAATATATATATAAAATATATTAATTTATATTTAATATTATTATAAATCTCTAGTTAGCAATTGCAGACGAAAACTTAGAAATAAATTTAAAAAAAATATAGTTATTTCGAAAGGATTAATTCTTATCATAAAAAATAAAAATATGTCTAGTGACTAGAAAATAAAAATTATAAATGATATCCATATAATATATATTATAATATATATATATAATATATATATATATATAATATATATATATATATATATATAATATTATTATATATATTATATATATTTAATATATATATATATATATATATAAATATTAATAATATATATATTATATATATATATATATTAATATATAATTAATTAATATTATTTAATATATTATATAATAAATTATATATATATATAATATATATATTATATATTATATATATATATTATATATATTATATTATATAATATTTATTATTTAATACTTGTAAATAAATAATAGTGAGATCTTATATGCTTACTAATAATGGAATAGAAATATACATTCAGCGAATAATTCAATGACTTTGCTTATGAATCGAATATATTCAACTGGGGATATATTTTTTATGGAGTTTGCATATAATATAAAACGCTATATCCAGGACATTTAAAAACGGCTTTGTGAGCATTTACGATTCAGTAAAGGTTTGATAGTTAATATATGTCTAAGTATTGAACATTAACTACTCCCGAATATATTCATGGCTTATTGAGGATAAGTCTAGTACTATTTAATATTAAATGGGTTATATACGGATACTAAAAACAATAACTCCAACTAGCCTCGGACATATATTTCTTATTATTATTACCATTTAATATAACGTCATGAGTAATAATACAGTTTATAGTCGAGTTTGTTAAATGTTTAGATTATATTATATTTGTTAATAATACAGCGTAAAGATAATATAAATATATAATTAAATAAATTAAATATAAATATATAATAATAATAATATAATATATAAATAATAAATTAATAAAATAATATAATAATTAAATTTAATTATAATAATAATAATAATAATCTGTAATTTTTAGTGAGTTATGGATATTTAATTTTTTCTATAATTGTGAAATTGTCCTGATTATAATTTAATATTATTATGGTTTTATAAAATGATATTTTTTATTTCCAAAATATATCGATAAATATGGGTAATATTTATGTTAATAAAATTAATTTATTAAAATTTTTTATAAATTTTATAATTATATTTTATAATTTTGAGTGTATTGGTTTAAATTAATATGATTGAGAGCGATACTCTTCCCATTGAGGTTTGTTCCTCATTCTCCAAATTTACCGTGACCATAGATAAATAATAATAAGTAATAAAAAAAAAATAAAAAAAATAAATATATGACATTATTATGGTTTAAAACCAACCGATAATTTATGCGTCGATAGCCTACTGCTCTGTCATCATCCAAAATAACATGCAAAATTGCTATTAGAGAAGAAAAAGGAATTAACCATATATGGAATTTCTGAAAAAGGATCCATTTGATATTGTGTCGCGGAAATAATTTGAGGAAAAAAATAATAAATAAATTAAAAAAAAATAAAATATAAAAATATAATAATCTCATAAATAACTATACATAAGATAAGCTACAGTCGAATAAAGGGAATTACATTTTTGGAGATACTCTGCGTCAATAATTATTTTATGTGAAAAATGTAAAAAATAATAAAAATAAATATTAATTGTTAGTATTATTATATAAGTATAATAATGATAGGTAGGATTAAAAAGTCCTATTTAAAGACCTTATTTATACTAATTAAACTCGTTAAAAATATAAATAGGACGTTTCATTATTAATATAGTTAATTTTGATTATTTTAAACTAAAAGATACCCCAAGGTATATAACCGCTAACCATTAGATGACAGTAGATCGTGAGGTAGGTCTCTCGGCTACTTCCTGCAGGTATAACTTAACTAGGTAGGTAACTATTATTTCACCATATTATACTCCCCTCCAGGGAAGTGAGTTCTACAGTAAACCATATACTCATATGATACTCTATTATGGTATTATGTATTAGTAGTGTCGGCTGGAGGAGTTTCAACCTACCCTCTGCCGCCCAATCACACCTACGGGGTACATGAGCGTAAGATATAGACGTCCCCACCTATGTTTACCTCATACACTCAGGAGAAGGCTTCTCACATAGTTAACATTAGCTAAGCGCTTAGTGTTGTGTATGGACGAACTACTCTTTCGACTTGCCAAAAGATTTAATAATCGGATCTGATGGTATAAGGTAATTACCACTTGATGTTGTTTGACGTGTCGTTACTTCGTAACCGGAGATTTTGGATAGGTTATTCTTAAATGGTATGTATGTAGTAATATATGATATATATAATATATATATATATATATATATATATATGCATGATGCTATATATCTATATGTATATATATCATTTCAGTAGGGTTGTTTAAGATATATATAATAGTAACAATAAGGATATATTTTGTATAAACAAACGTATTGATATGTTTGGAACGACTAGATTTGAGTTTTAAAGTACAAATACTCAATAAGGTAGTACGCGCTGATGTTTATATTGACAAATTCAATTATATTTAATTGTATGAGGATAAATATTTAACAGGAGGATTACTCATAATAAAGTGTTATATCGCCCTAATATGTACCTGTAATTACTATTCGTTTACATCGCCGTAGCCATTAGTACCTAGTTACGGATCATACTATACAGAACAGTAGCATATTCACACTGTGTTCATTGATTATTGATCAAACGCCCAGTGAATATTTCGGCTGTGAATCAAGTTATCTCTTCTCTTGTGGTTAGACTGGTGTATTAATGACACCCACACTTCTTTAAATACATGCCCTCCCAAAGATATAATATAAATTACTATATAGTGTGAAGTGATATAGGTCGTGAGCCGATCTTGCAGGCCAACGCAATATCAGGTCCTACCCCTCTTCCACCTATTAATCTACATATTTTGTCAGTGTTATGATACTCTGTATCTAAGTATTGCAGCCTCCAGGTACTTGGTGGCTGATATAAGTTACGCTTAGAGCTATCACTCATGTTGGAACCCAATACATTGTCATCTGACGTATGTCCCTGTGTCGCACATGAAAGGAAAAATATGTGAGTCGCAGTTGACCATGTAATGATCTTTTACCTCATTTGAGTTTTTTTTTTACGACTTTTTGTTCTGGATCAGTCTTAACTAGACGAAATGTTGTATTCAACGGATCTCCAAAAAATGTATTCCGTTGTTGTCCTGAGGTTCCAAAACTACTCTAGTTTTTGATATATTTTTGTATTGATATTCTTATTTGTGTTCTTTTCGTAGATTTCTTCCCCCAAATAAGAACATATATACCAGTTCACTACCCCAGTACCGAGATTTCCATAGTAAATTTCGCCTGTCGTCCTGTGAACTGTGATGAATTATTACCTTGGTAGCCTGATTTGTAGTTTTTGGAGCGGATATTTGTGATCTCGAATCCCAGATAATTGTTGGGCTTGTTGTCTGGCTGTTTAAAACCAAAAGTATAATCGCCCACCACGTGGTTGAAAGCACTAGCTATGATCTATATCGGTAAATAACATAAGATAATATCAATGTTTAGCAGTGAATAAACTGAGCAGGTAATTTATCGTACTGTCCGTTTGCTAATGTAAGAAACACACCGTATGGCAATCGTGCAACACGTGGTTCGATAAGTCTGATTTGGCCCATAAGTTCCTATATATATATATATTACTTTTCTGTTAAGGTGGTTATGTCATAATGTGAGGGCTTTGGCTCTTTAGCAAGACCCAAACCACGACGACTGATTTGGATAATAACCATAGTGTCATGCAATGACGCGTGTGTTAGTATCGTAATACGGTTAGTCTCGTATTGAGTGTACTCTCTACTCAAATGCAACCTCTTCTATCAAACGCAGTAGAGTCCTTCGTATTACGCGTCTATAACCAGCTCAAATGCTCAACCTAGTAGGTAAGTATATATATACAGAAAGGGTTACTTCATTATTCTCGAAGGCGCTGATGAAGGAGGAGCAAAACATTGGGTAGTGGTGAGTAATGATTATTCTTAGTGTGTGAAACGTTCCCGGATACATATGATGAGTGAGTACTTCTATCGTTACCATTTGATCCCGTCGCCGCGCTACTACTATATATATATACAATATATTACTATACATAATCACATAATTCAATATGATATATTCGTATTTTAACTTGGGAAAAAAGTATGTTAAATAGATCCTATTTCGTTAATCGTAATTTGATCATTACACGTACTTAATCAACGATGAATTGGCAAGGTAAAGGTTATTGGACTACAAGTGAGTGTGAGTGTCCGTAATAGTGAATACTAGATATTAATTATGAGCGTTACACACAATGTACGCACGCACAATACATTTATATAAAAATTTGAGAGTAACCTAAATTCAGTCTCAAGTATATAATACTCATACTAATAGTACGAACGCGTCAACCATAACATTAAATAAATCATATGACTGTATACTACTTATCAATTCGTCCGGCAACTTTATGAAACGGAATAGCGCATACATGCATAAGGTTATTTAATACAAATTAAATATGATATTCCTTATCGTATTTTAGTCTTTACTTAATCTAATAGCCTTCCGTGTAGTTTACTTATTGTTTACGCATAAAGGATTTTGATATTAATCACCCTTGATATATATTATCCGAACTTTGAAACTTTAACAATATTGATGATGTATTTCTTCCGTGAGTATATATATATATATATATATTATATAGGTTTCCCGTACTGTATTAATATCATACTCAACTTACCTCTTAGTCTACTTTCATTACTTAAAGGAACCATCAATATCAACCGTCACTATCACAACATAAAAACGCTACGCCGAGCCTGTTACAAATGCGAGATAAGCACCTTAGACACAAAACTAGCACCCGCGCGTTCTGCTTGTAAGCGTTCTCTCTGCTTGCAGTCTGTTAACGACGCATCTCACACAAAATATGCATATTACAGTATTAATCTAGACTACTCGACCCCATAGTCTTCGAGTTTGTAGGATATTATATATTTTATTAATCTCTTAACTTTACTCGTATTCTGATAACCTTGGGAGCATAGGTGTGAGGTAAACATTGCCGCGATATTTGATTTCTCATACGAACCTACTACGAAGTACGAGTCAAGTCGCTACTTATACTGCAGGCTTGTACTCTCTCTCTGTTATATGAACTCCTGGTCCAAATAAAGGGCCAACTTTTTGATATCTACACACATCTTAACATACATCCAACCGTTGAATTCGTCATAGTACTAAAATTTACGTTTCATAGTTTTATTTTTTTCTATATGCGTAGAATTTGTCTATTCTTCATTGTTGTAAGAATAGACACAAAGTGCTCTATTTATTACTCACTATAATATAGCACGATTTCTACAAGTGCTTGTAAGTTGCATTATACTGCATATATTCCAGCTCTTGTTATATTAATTTTCCAAATTTTTATTTTTTATTTTAAACTACAACCATCTATCCATTGGTAGTATAATACGTGTGAGAGGAGTTCATTTACTATGTGATATATGAGTATATGCGATTCATATCCTGATGTGATATTTAATACAGGTCTTTAATATAATGATACTACATAAATGAGAGTGGCTTTATAGGAAGTTCATTTATTCTCCTTGATTTACTAGTAACAATTTTATTACTAATAGACTTTTTAACCATAAGTGCATCACTTCTTATACCTCTTTATATTATTAATACCTACATTCGTAAACTGTTATTGTACTCTATCTCTCGTTATATACGTTTCAACAATCATAGAACATTTACTATATTCATTACCGATCTATTCGTATTATGTGAGTGACTAAAAATTATTTCCTATTATTTGTACAGTGATTCATCAGACGGATCTTCCAAACAATCTCATCCTTCTCTTTTCTAGACTTTCACTTAGTAGTCCAATAGGATTAGTCTTCACACTAACACACAGACATAACAGACACACAGACTAAACACACACACATACACACATCAATAATATATTATTAATATTAATTATATATATATATAATATATTATTATATTAATATATGTTAACTCTAAGATTATATTAAGAGCTATATTTATTCTATGAATATATATGAATTTGAAAATGTGTTGTGATATTTGCTATTGTATATGTGCCATAAACACCTGTGCGCTTTGTTAAGGGCTGACCTTCATTACTAGTAGTATAAAGGGCACAAACCGATAACTAAGTGATTTGATTAATTAAGTTATATGACCATACATATAATTAAAAGATTATAGTCAAAAAATGCAGCCTACAAAATAGGTACTAGCCAAATCATGAATATATTTCATGTTTTTGGTAGCGTAAATATGTGACTTTTCGTTTCTACCAAGAGTGTATATTTCCCGCTAATGAAACCGAATTTTGTACGATCCTAGATCCCATATAAATGTTTGATATAGGCTTTTACTGAATACCCGTACGTTATCATACTCAGTCGTTTTTAATCGCGTTAATACCGCTAGTTTATTCTAGTGACGATTATCAATCGTTTATTTATAAATGTCATTTTAGATGAGTCAGTCCAAGATCAGTAGAAGGTATGATTATATTCACGTATGATATATTGATAGTCATGAGCATCAGGAGCATTGATTTTATCTGAATTAGTCTTTGAATAATCCCGATAACCAATTGTTCTTATTGAAAAGCAGGACAAACCAAGTGCATACCGACATGGACTGCGATATCGATAAGGGTCGTAGATTTTTACATATTAAAAAGTTTCAAAAATTAGTGAGTTCCTGAGCGGTCAGTGCGAGAAAGAGTCAGTATTCATGGTCCAAGTTTGCGTGCGTGTGCGCACTTAGTTGGAAAACAGACGACAATACACTATAAGGTGCGACTTAATGGTAATATGACACCTGGATTTGCGGTGCAAAGCCTTGTCAATTTCTAAGGAAACTTTATTTGTACTTTTTTGTTCTTCTACAATTATTTTTGAAGAGTTAAGGTGTTTTCAAGGACCCTGATGATGTCATGGCCAACCAGAATATAAAGGTCTAAACGAATTTTGTGAACGATCTATGCGATATTCGTTAGAGTTGAGAGTGCTAATCACATCGAGAAACATACAGTGGAATCGAAGTCAAAAATGTTAATAAATATATATTTGTAACTTTATGAGCAATATATTTACATCTAAAATCTTCGTATAAGTAATTTATTTTACATGATATAATAATATGAATTATAGGATATTACAATAATTAATTGAGATCGGAATTTCACTTAATATATATATCAAATTGAGAATATATAACAAAATTAATGATGAAATCAAGATGATATATACATTGAAATAATATATAATTATAAATTGAGATGATATAATATTTAGATAAATAAATAGATCTAGTAGAGACCATAGATGATATCTTTTTATCCGCGCGATCTCCCAACATAGTATATCCATATTGCGTCTAACCCCTTCAATTTAAGGGATGATTCTTAAGAGTTTAACTAATATAGATATATACCCCTTAAATTTTAGCTACCCAGTTAGGTTTAGTAATGATACTAAGTAAATGCATATCGTATAGTTAGTAACTATATAATATATATATATATATTATAGGATTACGTTAATTATACCATAGCAATCCCTCAGAGGAGGTGGTGCTTTAGGCTCCCTCTAAATAGGAAATATATTTGTAGTATAGTAATGATAAATCTATAAATGTTTAAATTTTTTATATATAATATATAATGATTCAATATAGTAAAATGAGATAGTTAATGAATTTAGAATTAGAGTAACGTATATTTCTGATAGAGTAAAGTACTGAGTATAACCTAATAACTATGAGCTATATAGTGAGTATATAGGTACTAGTATGCCAATTGAGTTATATCAGATATGATATAGCATAAATACATATTTGAGCATACTTATATGATATTATATATTTAATATCATATATTATAAATGTACTAAATTAATATGGTATATTCTCTATATAATATATGGTTATTGAAACTCTCAGCATTAAAATCTCGATAATAATGAAGGGGTTTAAGAACCCTCATTTATATTGAGTGTCTAGAGAGCCTCAAGTGGGATGTTGAAGCCCTCAATAACACGAAATAAAAGGAATAGAAGAAGAATGAAATAAGTGTGCACGTGTATTAATAATATATATACAAAGAGAGATAGAAGAATATTGTGAATGAGAAGGAAGGAGGAAGGAAATAGATGATTTCACCAGTGAAGGAATCAGATAAAATTAGGTATAAGGATCCCACATGGATAGAGTTTAGTAGGGCTGACCCCAAAATAATTTCTTTCTATTAGATGGTGGAGGCGTTTCTTTATATATTTAGAACGTATATAGGGGTAATAGTAAAGGGGCTCTACAGGGTGAATATAGAGGAGCGCCCCATCTGTAAATAATATAAGAAAGAAGATAAGAAGATAATAATATTTACAATACGTGAAGTACTAATTAAAGAGGAAGTAGTGAAGTGAATGGAGTAGTCATAATATAAGTAAGGAAGGAAGGAAGGATAAATTAAGGTACGGACGATTCTCAGTAATGGATAATCTGAATATATATATAAATATTAAGTTAATATAGTTCAACCATATGAGTTGTGAGGTCACCAAATCCCCAATAAACGTACATATATATGTATATATATATGGGTTTCATATCCATAATAAAAATTGAGGTTACCCGTTATAATAAAATAGATGTGAAATTCAAGTACTATCTTAATATTTATACATAACTAGTAATCACTAATATGTCGTACATAGATATATTTATATACTATCATATAATATATAATATATATTAATTAATATATTAATATATATATATTATATAATTATATATTTATAATATATATATATTATTATAAATTAAATATATATTAATATTATAATTATAATATATAATATAATATAATATATATATTATTATATATAATATATATATATATTATATATTAATTAATATTTATATTAATATAATATATATATATATCATTATATATTAAATATATATATCAACTATATCTAATACTAATTAATGATACACTAAGATTAGATTAATTCAGTGCCTCATTTATTACCTAATTAACCTAACTACCCAGTAGATACGTTAAATAATATATTGAGCTCACTACTATCAACACACCATACAATTAGCATAATACTATTATATCAATAACTATAATTTAATAGTAATTAATAATATACTTATTAGCTAGTTTTAACTCGACCTATAATAAGTGAGAATTAGATCCTATACTATACTATCCCTCATTTAAACCTCCATCACCCTTATAATACAACCACTGTGACCTTGCCACCTAATAATATTCTTATCTATAACTCCATCTACTAATTATAGTATTTTATTTACATATAGTTATATATAGTATATATGTTATAGCATATATATATAACTGAACTATAACTATATATAATCTCAATCACTATCCCCCTTATTAAAACTAAAAACCCACAAAATATTATAATTAGGACTTGCATATGATAACACATGAATGATACTGATTACTCCACTATATCAATAAATCGACACTATAAACACCTCACATAATTCAAAGCATCAACGGAAAATAACTATAACATACCTATTACTCCGAGGTGAATATATCTATATTCCCAATACACAACTATTATCTATATTATTATAAAGTATATATGATAACGAGGAATATAACACACCCTCACCATACCATTCTATATATATAAACAACTACCTCATTAAAACAATATAGTAATAATACTTATTGCTTCCCCCGCATGGTTTCCCTATATTATAAGTCTACTAGTCAAAATCATAATCATACAATAAAAATATAAATGACAAATCACTATATATAAACAAAAATACATCATACGCTCAACTTTAGATATATTAATCACCTGAGTAGATGCACCATATAAATAATCATAATCCCCATCCCATACAATTATTATATTAGACTATAGAGACTTACATATTCCTTCTACTAATCTTTCTCATACCCACCTGGAGATTATTATGTGGGTAACTACCAATTCTAAATCAGATACAATAAATACGCTATAAAATCCTAACCTACTATCCTGTCATATCCAAAATTATATTTATATATCTATATTTACCAACCCCTCCCATATATATATACTTAATATATATAATATATATTATAAATTACCCTACACTACTATATATGCCTTTCAATAAATAATACTTAATAATCTATATTAATAATTTGAGACATCTATACTTCAAACTATATATTACTATATCACACTCTCTCATCCTCCCATAATTATATATTAATATTTTACATAAATTCGCTCAACTCTAATTCACATTGAACACAAATACTAACTATAATCTCATCATATTATCTATACAAAATCACGCTATACCCAATAATACATAATTATTACTGATATATAATAATAACTCCCCCTCCCCTAATAATTCCCCTTATAGATAGAATAATAACACTGTATCTCAAGATAATGAATAGGACCCTAATAATATGATACTACTCACCCGGATGCAGATCAGGTATATCACCAATGCCCAAAACTCTTACAATATAAATATAGAATCAAACAAGACAATATTACCTCCGCAACCTGCCCATCACAGATGTTCATACATAATTATTTCACATAGGACATATCAATATGGAAGTCTAACCTCCTATTCTGTTGTGCATCTATACCGCTATTCATTACGATACAGCCTCACTATATATATAATATATAACGTTGTATATATAATACTCATAGATATTATTATATTACTATATTTAATCTATTTTCACTCATTCCACTATAATGTTAGGAACCGCCCAAGATAGATCTATATATAGGTGGCCGGCTTCCTTAGGTATAATATACAGGTGGCCCTACTCATAATTTTATATAGAGTGTAGATATATCACGTTTATTGGCGGATATTGCCGTTAAAAGAGACCAAACCTGCAAGGCGAAACAATTTTTGATACTTTCTTATAGTTAAGAGTAGCAATACTGGCTAAACATAATCTTGAGTTTATTCTTTTTTTTAATGATATAAAAAAATATAGTACCAATTATAGTCCTGAGCTAAAACTTTTTTATTTTATATATTTATTTTAAATTTATTTAAAAGCTCTCCTATAATATATTCAACATTGTTTACTTCTACATATTTAGTAATTGGAATTAATCGCTTAACATATATAGATTCTAAACCTTTGAATTGGTCAAGTCATGACATTCCAATAGGCCTTATTGATAATTGTCTAAAGTTTAATTTATTTCATTGAGAAATTAAATTCGTAAGTAATGTTTGGTGACTTCAATAAAAGCTAAATTATAAGTATTTATTGCAATAGACATATTTAGATTTTTAGTATGCGCTAGACTATTCCAAGTTAAACTTTTTATATACATACTCTGCTATATCTCTCGTAACTCCTCTCTCTCTCATCTCTCTATCTATCTGCTCTCTTACTTACTCTCTCTCTCATCTTCATTCTACTCTTCTTATCTCTCCTCTCTATACTCTCTCTTCTCTCTCTATCTCTCTCTCACTTACTATACATATATATATATAAATATATATATATATATATATTATATAATTTATCTTAATTATATATATTTAAATAATATATTATATATAGATATAATATTAATATTAATATATATATTATATATATTAATATATATATAACTATATATATATATATATATAATAATATATATATATATATATATTATATATATATATATATATATGTATAAGATAATATATTACAGTTTGTACATACTCACCACTTACTAACGAGCTAGAGCCTCATATATTATCAAGTAGTATGAGTGGAGTAGGGTGGAGTATATTACTAACACATCAGTTATATTCAATCATAACTAGAGGTACAAACACGTACATGAATTGAGCGAGCACTCTGCGACGCGAACAATTGATAATTGTCAGAGGAGACGATTTAGAGATATATCAGAGCGTCAAGGAGAACCAAACACAGAGAGTGATAAGAAGAACATTCTACCAGAGAAAACAAGAATAGACTGTTGCTGAGTCAGGAAGAGGAAGAAGGAATAGTCTACCAGTCAGCGACAGAGAGAACCCTTTGGAGAGAAGTAAATAAATACAACCTTAATATCATACATCAGCTAAATATATCTTACAATAATTACCTTACTACGACACAGCAACACTCTCTGTAATATCGTATCTAGAGCACTGGCGTGAAGTCGTCCGTAAAACGCGCTGAGGTTTGATCCGTTGACTGTCCGTGCTGAGATTAGTACTCGTGTGACGCACGCAATCAGAAGGTCTAACCCCTCGCCGCATCACCCGTTTATTTGGAGAAAATATTTTTTTTTCTTTTTATATCCTTTTAGGGGGTTCGAGCCGACGGAGGGACAGAGGGGGACGAAGTTTCCCCCCGTCTGACCCCTCCAGAAGAGAGAGATTAAGTGCGCCGAGAAACACCAGAACTCCATTCCGCATCGCTATCAATGATTAGAGTGGATACAACCCGAGAAGCGTGGAGAGAATTCGAGTCACCAGTTTCTATAAAACAACATTTTAGGCCAAATTGAATTTCCGAAACACTTTATCAGCCCATATGTCTGGCGGGTGAAAAACCAGCTCCTCAGTCGAAATCAAGCCGGCGACATCGGTCGACTGTCCAAAAAACTGTAATATTTTCAAACATTTTTAAACAATTTTAATTTTTAAACAAAAGCGTTATTTTTTTTTTTTTTAACATTTCCCGCGGAAAATGTCTCCTGATCCATAAAACCTCTGAGATAATATTTTGATGTAGATCGAGTGTACTCTGCGCATTATTAGCAAATATGGTGTGCTCGATAATAGCAATGCCTGAGACCTCTTTTGGGATTATAGCTGGAACGCTAGACTCGAGTAAGAAGTAAGCGAAAAAAAGTCTCGCATCTAATAACAAGAACTTAATACCCTGTTTATCTTTAGAGGCCACTCACTTAAGCAAACCCAATTATATTGTAGTAATGTGAGGTTTCCTAAAGATCATTATTTTTATTGATTTATTACTTTGTCATTATAAAGGCCTATAGGAGATGTTTATATATATTTATTCTAACATGGAGAAAGAGACGATGAAGAATCCGTCGTAATAAGAGTAATATGGAAATATTTAAAGCAAGATGTCTTAGATAGAGGGAAAGATTATTGTATAGTAAGTTATGGTAGTTATTTTTAAAGAATGTTAGAATTTACCAAGGTTGAGCTGATCTCACTCAACCCTCGGAAATTCTATCCAGATCTGCCTATATATTGCATATTTTCAGAATTTGCAAGTCATCCGATCGATGAAAAGCCGTTGTGAACGAATCTTCAAACGCCGAAATGAAATGAAGGAAAATTGATAAATGAACAACGAAAATGTTTACAGAAGTGATTTGGTTTTTATGGTGTAATATATATTATATATTATATATATTATATTATATATATTATATATATATATATATTATATATATATATATATAGATTATATATATATATAATATAATATATATATATATACGCCCAATGATTTCTGAACCTCAACAATGATGATTCAGGAAAATAAAATAATAACAATAATTATTATAATTATAATTTATTATTATTATTATTATTATATATTATTATTATTATTATTATTATTATTATTATTATTATTATTATTATTATTATTATTATTATTATTATTATTATTATTATTATTATTATTATTATTATTATTTATGTAGGTTGTTTCTAGTACAAAATATCTGAGTTAACGGTGATGGTTCTAATTATCATTATCATTATCATTATCATTATCATTATCATTATTATTATTATTATTATTATTATTATTTTTATTGTTATTATTATTATTATTATTATTTTTATTGTTATTGTTATTGTTATTGTTATTGTTATTGTTATTGTTATTGTTATTGTTATTGTTATTGTTATTGTTATGTTATTATTATTGCTATTATTATTGTTATTATTATTTTATTAATTTATATATATATTATTATTATATTATTATTATTATTATAATTTTATGATTATTATTATATTATTATTATTTTATTATTATATTATTATTATTATTATTGTAGCTGAAACAGCGGAACATTCGGTTCTACCTGTATAAGGAAATCCCCCTTGCAATACAAGATTATTCAATAAATAGAAAGATAAAATATTACGAAAACAAATACAATTGATATGACCGCACATCGATAATATAAACTGTTTATCATTCCTAACTATCTTTATTTAAAAAAAACAAAATATAAAAAAAACAATCAAATAATTGCAATTTGTAATTTTATATTTTAAGAGAAAAAAAAAGAAAAATTTTGGAAATATATTTTTTGCTAACTCTTTTTATCCTTTTTATTAAAAAATTCTCTTTATGGTTTGCTTTCCTTTTAATTTGATTTTTTTTTATTTGATTTCAAATAGTTTTTGGTAATTTTTAAAAACTTTAAATTACACTCCAGATTTTCTTAAAGTTATCTATCTATCTATCTATCTATCTAAATCTATCTATCTATCTATTCTATCTATCTATCTATAAATATATATATATATATAAATATATATATATATATATAATATATATATATATATTATATATATTAGAGTAAATTAACGAAACCGAAGATTTAAGACGAGATGGCAATTCTAGAAGTTAAAATATAGAGTAGTAATAGTCAGGAATATGAAATGAGTTGAAGATGTATATATAAGGGTTACCGATGATCAATACTGAGCATACGAGTATATAGGGATAAAGAGTAAATAGATGTGCAGCGTAGAGAAGATATATTAAAATGAAAAAAATAGGAATATAAAGGAGTGGAGAATTAAAGTAACTAAGATACCACTGTGAAGGTAAACACCATTATATGAATAAGAATAAAGTGAAAATAGTCCGCTACCATTCTAAACAACAGGACCCGATATTGAGCGATTTTGTAAAGTAAAATCAATAAGATCATAAGTAAGGCATAAGAAGAAGGAGGAAACCTCAAATAGGAGGGTAGAGCTGTAGTAGAGCATTAGTAACTAGCCGTGCCATATCCAGTGATCAAATGCCTTGGATTAATGTCAAGCTTGACCTACCATCACAAGTCTTCCTACTCGTAGATTCCTGTGAGGTAACGGAAAACCAATAATTCAGTTATAGATATAGTAGAATATATATATATAATTACTATGACAGTAGACTGTATATATATATATAATATACCTACTGAAGCGCCGAAATAAGCCGTTCTGGTACGATCTAGTGAAAGAAGATGAATGAGACTCCAGATGAATCTAAAGAAATGAGAGTTGTGATAATATATAAGTTAAGCTGAGTTTAAAGTCTTAGTAATTAGAATTAAACAAGTATAGAGAGCATATTAAGTGGTCAGTATTGTATAGTAGGTATCAGAGCGGCTTCTCTATTTTTTTCGTGAATAACATGATGTATAATATTTAGGATACATTGTGCGTGCTTCCTAACTAACTGAAGGGAAAAGTTAATATATATTAGTATATTATTGAGTAGATACATAGAGGAATATAGTATGAACAATGGCTAGGTCAGTCAATATATAATATATATATATCATATATATATAATATATATATATATATATATATACTAAATTATATATATATTATAATATATTATTATATATATATATTATATATATATTATTAATATATGATAATATATATATTATATATTATAGTATATATAAATATAATATAATTATATAATATATATTATAATATATATATATATATTAAATTAAGTTCTTCTTCTAAACGTATTCTCTTTCTTAAACGTTTTCTGGTAGTTCGATTCCAGATTAACTTTAACATTTAAAATCAATCTAAATTCACAATGCCGTCTCCGCCATCAGTAATATTGAGTCAATTATTGAATACGTGCTCGCCTCATTATATATTTTATAAAATAGGCGTTAAAAAGTGGTTATATATTATATTACGGTTAATCTTACTACTTTTTCGTTTTAATTATATTGTGACATAAATATAATTTACATTATTTTGACACAACTATTTAGGTCAAAAAAAATAATAGAGTGATTTTTAACGATAATTATTATCACGAAATTTGCCAAAAATAGATATCGTTATTCTATAATGTTAACTCGTGCTTGAGCATTCAGAGTTAGCTACGAGTGCAGGAGTTACGCCTTCTTGAATATATTAATATATATTATTATATATATATATATATTATTAATATATATATATATATATATATATATTAATATACATTATATATATATAATATATATATATAATATATATATATGATATATATAATACTATATATATATAATTATATATATATATAATATATACTATATTAATATATATATATATATATATATCTATGTATATATATATAATATATATATATATATATATATATATATATAATATATATTTAATATATATATATATTAATAGATTATATATATGATATATTATATATATAATTAATATAATATATATATAATATATATTATATATATATATATATATATATATATATATATTAATATTAATATAATATATATATTATATATATATTTAATAATATAATATATAATATATATATATTATATATATATATTAATATATATAATTAATATATAATATATTATATATATATATATTATATAATATATATATATTAAATATATATATATATATATAATTAATTATATATATACTGTATATACGAATCTTTAGCTCAACTAATACAGATAAATATAAAATACTTATATTAATAAATTGCCCTCTTTAACCTTCTTTCTATATTAAATACATATTTAGTATATTCTTAATATATTAATATTACAAGCGATTACTGCTTCAATGTACTTGTATCAATATTCATGCTTACAACCGTCATTTGTATTTTAAGCATCGTATACAATAGAGATATTATACCTTAGTTTTCTAAAGGTTAATGATATATACTTAAAACATATTTAATAAATTTCTCTAAAATACGCATTTTCTTTTTATAAAGCGTCACACTAATATATATTATTATCCCTAAGTTTATGAAGAGCATG